>JAEMWC010001080.1:0-30000 GCA_016490735.1 Pachyseris speciosa | reverse complement strand
ATTGACTACGTAAGTCATCATTATCACATCTAAGATTTGGTTGAAAAATGCCTTTAACCAAATAATTGTAAGTACGGAGTGCTCGAGGGTGCTTCATATTCCCATGGTGCACTCTGCTGACATCCGCGTTAAAATGCCGCATTGAAAATATAAAATAATTGGTTAATGCGTCAGCTGTGCGTTCATTGAGATATGAAGCACTTGGGAATCTTGGAGAGCACTCAAGAAGCTAGAGTTGCTCTCGGGCACGCCTCGAGCAACTCTTATATGTATCTTTTGTGCTCCAAACTTCCCGCGTGCTTCATATATATCTCAATGAACGTATGCTGATGCATGAACCAATGTTGTTAAATATTAAAAATTAAACTGATATTCAATAAGGATTCGTTTCTATTTGATAAGATATTTGATTCACGTTCAGAACTGACCGATTAGGCCTCGGAGAGCTGGATCCAGGATAAAATGACGTCATTTACTCACTGGTTTCGAATTGCATTGTGTGAATGCAGCTTATGAAGCATGCAAAACACGAGTTTGAGAGTCTGAAAGCTCAAAATTCCCGTGCTCCATACTAAATCACTTGGGTTTACACACACTGCACTCTTACTTATGTGAGCTTTCTACGTCATTTTGTCCTCGATCCAGTTCCCTCAAGATTTTAAAGTTAGTAATGGCGGATTACTAAATAGAGTATTTCAGTCAAAATAAAAAACTGACTTCTCTAAATTAAAGCTTGAAATTTCGCGAGTTGGTTGTCAAGCAAACACACTTTCGAAATTTGAAGAAAAAGACGAGTGATTTTCTGATCGTAGTAGCACTTTAACTGTTTAAACGGTGTCCGAATTAACTGTTACTAGAACTTGCTTAATCTTTCTATTAATGTAAGATTTTTTATTTCAGATTCATGCATTCCAATGAAATGAGCGAGCTTCCTGAGGGCTTTTTCGAGAACTTTATTGACATCTCAAGAGTGTAAGATGGTTTTGCATGTTTCACATCAGTAGTCTCGTTGTTAGCGAACTTGATATATAATGCTGATAGAAAAATCTTGTACGTTACAGATGGCAAAATATCCTCATTGCTGCTGAAATGAATTGATCTGAAAACCTCGAGCGAGTTCGTAACTCTAATAGGATAATTGGGAAATTAGGGCTTTCATCTTGTAGATGTTGCAAATAGTAATGATAAAGATCTTTTAACATTGAGCCAATGGTCTCAAGAAAAGCCTGGAATTAACTATATAAAAATGCAAGGTCAAGAGGAAATAAACGGGTGCAGAGGTCAACACCTCCTTGCATTCTCTTGAGGAAAGGTTTCCTTCAAGAATATTTTATTTGGTCACCCCTTTGTACTCCACTGAGGCTAATTGTTTCTTTTCATTTGGCAATAAGAGAATATTAACTTCCAGAATCTTCGGGATGACCTCCACAAAATGTTCTAGAAGATGAAGGCTTTGCGCTGATGCAGTGATAATGATATTTATTTAATTAGTTATTTTCAGTAGCAGCTCTGAATAATCCCAACTCATTTCATATCTGAGTTCCTGTCTTCTTATCTGTTTTTCTTGTACTTAAGGTAATTCCCATGAAAATGACGTAATATCCAGATTTTTTTTCAAACTTGGCACAATTGATAGTCATACATAGGACGTTGAAAAAAACAATAAAAAGATAATAATAATAATAATAATAATAATAACAATTTATTACTTATATAGCGCCATTTACAAATACAGATCAATGGCGCTTTACAATTTTAATCAAATCAACTCTAAATAAATCAAATCAAATCAAATCAAATGTTGGTTTTTGAGGAGAGGGGAAAACCGGAGTGCCCGGAGAAAAACCTCTCGGAGCAGAGTAGAGAACCAACAAATTCAGCCCACTTATGACGCCGAATCCGGGAATCGAACCCGGGACACACTGGTGGAAGGCGAGCGCTCTCACCACTACGCCAACCCTGCTCCCCTTTAAAGATGGGGTCACCGTGCTTGTTTTCGCCCTGCATGCCCGTTATTCTAAGGGATTTTACTGAGTGGCATGAAAAATGTTCGAAACTTGAGCAACCCCCAAAAAATTGTTATTATGTAGCAAAAACTACGAATAGTAGTGAAAACTAGAAGCTAATTTTTTTCTGGGCTATAATCTTTCAGTACAGTGATTTCAAATTGCCCGATCTTGCAAATAATGTTAGCAAATTGGATCACTAAGTAATCAATTCATACTCGTCCCTGGCTCCAAATGTAAAGTTTCACGTCATTTATACATTAATAATGCAACTTCTACTATTAAACGTTTTTCTCCTTAAAATATTTTTTTTGTGTGCCTATTACGAGTGAGTAACAATAATAAAAAATGGGGGTCACCGTGCTCGTTTCTTTGCAACACAACGGCAAAGGTAAAATTTCGCCTGAAAAAGCTCGATGTCAAGGCAAATACGCCATGTTTCTAATTTGCGCGCGCTCGTGCGCACGTAAAATGACGCCATTAGTTTTGCGCAGTAAGCATGCGCCATGCAATTGTAAGGAAGCACCTTAAAAAGTTTTCATCATTGTTTATGGTTGTAGGTCTCTTGACACAAACCTGATGTGTTGCCACTTGGAATACAAAGAGGATGCTGCATGTGACTATCCCTTCAATGACAACTTTGCAAACTGTGACAGCATGTTCAGGCATCCAGCTCCAAGGATTAGCATATGGATCATTGGTTCTCTCTCCTTGTTAGGAGCAGTTTTTGTGATTGTCTGGCGTCTGAAGTTCAAAGAAAAGAATGTTGTGCAGAGTATCATGTTGATGAATTTAGCGGTTGCAGATGGCATGATGGGTGTATACCTTATCATGTTAGGTGTGAAAGATGCATTGTGGCATGGCAAATATTACTTATACGACTATAAATGGCGGACCGGGTGGACGTGTCAGGTCACAGGTGCCATTGCTGTCCTGTCAAGTGAGGCTTCTGTTATGCTGCTCTCTCTGATCTCTGCAGACAGGGTGAAGAATATTGTGTTTCCTTACCAAGGACAGGCACTCACCCCTAACAAAGCACGTATTCTTTGCCTACTTATCTGGGTTCTCAGTTCTCTGATTGCTTTTCTCCCAATGATGGGAATTCAGTATTTTAATGATCCAAGTGGGTTTCACCACTACTATGGAAGATCTGTGGTCTGCCTCCCCCTACAGCTCAGTGCAGATTTTCCAGCAGGTTGGGAATACTCTGTTGCTTTCTTCATGGGGTTGAATTTTGTTCTGTTTCTCTTTATTACTGTGGCTTACCTCATGATCCTCTATAAGAGCTGCATGTCAAGCAGGCGTCTTGCCCGCCAAGGCACTGAAAGAGAGATCCAAGCAAGGTCCCAAACAGCCACCAACAAGAGGGAGATATCACTTGCCAAACGCGTGTTCTGCATCATTCTCACCGATGCCTTGTGCTGGTTTCCTGTGATCATTTATGGTATCAAATCCCTGGTGGAGACGTCATTTGATGAGCCAGGAGATCTTGCTGTTTGGATTGCCGTCTTTGCTCTTCCTATTAACTCGGCCATCAATCCTATCCTTTACACATTGTCCACCTCACAGGTATAGTGCAAAATGCGTTGATTATAATACCTAAACCTATTGTTATAAAAGTAATGTGAAAGATCTCACAAGTTTCCCTTATTATTTATTTAAAAATGGTAGTGAATTTAAAGAGCCACTAAATTTTATAATCAGTAGCATAATTATTTTAATTAATTATTTTCACAATGTCTTTCAATTTATTTATAATCTGATTTCTCCAAAGTGAGTAAATTAAGAAATACAACATGATAGAAATGCATGTAGCATCAAATGGAAAATCCGATTTCCAGATGGGATTTGAACCCACGACCATCCGTGATCTAGACGTGACGCTCTAACCACTGAGCTACTGGGAATCTATAGTGAGCAAGGGTGAAATAACTGGAACCGCATCACGCAGAGACGCACGCGCTGGCTTGGTCATGTAGTGTGCATGGACGATGACAGGACCCCCAAGGATCTCCAGTATGGAGAACTTGCACAAGGAAAACGTCCCACAGGCAGACCCCAATTATGCTTCAAGGATGTGTGCAAAAGAGATTTGAAAGCCTTGGATGTCACTCTCACCACATGGGAAACTGTGGATCGGACAACCTGGAGGCAGACTGTTAAAAAAGGCCTTCACAGCTTCGAAGAGGCCCTAGCTGAGTAGTCAGTAGTGAAGAGACAGAGGAGGAAAGCCCTACACTAGGCGGACAGACCAGCAACAGACTTCACCCGTGCATAGTGTGGAAGAGACTGTTACTCCCTCATCGGCCTGTCCAGTCACACGCGATGCTGTGCCAGACTTGAAACCCAATGCGCAATACCATAGTCTTCCGAGACTGATGGATGCTCTACTCTGCCTTAATGTAACTGTGTGATGCAGTTCCAGTCAAAGCTCACATTTCACCCTTGCTCACGATTGAGTGCCAGTAGCTCAGTGGTTAGAGCGTCACGTCTAGATCACAGAGGGTCGTGGGTTCAAATCCCATCCGGAACTCGGATTTTTTTCCGAGATTCCATTTGATGTTACATGCATTTCAATCTGATTTCTTCCCATTTAATTCACTTTAATACATGCATCATACATCATACATCACATTATTTACCCTCGGATTTTAGAGTAGCTTGTGCAGCTAATATCTCCAAGCATTTAATCATCAGATGAGAGATAGACCATCACACCGGGAACTACGTCCCCTACTCTTTTCGAACAGTGTGTGGGTTCTTTTACGTCCCACAGAATCAATTATGAAGAGTTGTGAGACGGGGCCTACAGTTTATCGTCCTTATCCGAGAAGACTAGAAAGTCTAACCATTTGCAGATGTTATTACAAAGGCAGCACTATCTCCTCAATTATTTAAAGACCCTGAGTGTTGGTCCGACCGGGGTTTGAACCACCGACCTCCCGCGCGCTAGTCCGGTGCTCTACCACTGAGCTAACCGGTCGGCGGTCGGCGATTCACATAGTAAATTGTCAGTCATTGATTTTGTCATTTGGGATGATTTAGAAAACACTTGATTAAGAATGATGGCAACCCGAGAAGTAGAAGTTATGAAGACACAATTGGCCTCACTGTATTAATCAACCTTAGCTTGTCTCCTGTATTCATGGTATAATTTTATTTGTAATGTTATTAGTGAACTATCCACTCTACCACTCTTCAGTCGTGGAATTATCTTTTGTTTACTAAATTACCTTTTGTTTCTACGTATTAACTTGTTGTCTTTGTATTTGTTTACTGCGCAGGTGCAAGGAATACTGAAAAGAATACTGGGTAAGCCGTGGAGCTACGTGAGGAGACTTTTCCCTTGTGGACAAGCTGAGGAAGGTAGCTCAGTGATTTTATTTTACATACAGGGTTTGTAATTTTAGACAAACGCACAACTGCAGTTTACATTTGCCATTGCAAATTTAGCAAAGCTAAAAATAGCTTCAGTAGAGATCTGCAGTCAAACTTGACGAGCCGTACGAGAAATTTCCCCTTCAAAATATTTATTCTTTTCTTTATTTCTTTCAAAAAAAAAGAGCAAGAAGGAGAAGGAGAGGGACAGCAAGGACAGCAAGGACAGCAACAGCGTGCAATTGAAGAAGGTACGTACTAATTTACTTTGCCAGAATATCCATAGTAGAACAACGAGGGCCGCACTGAGAGAAGGGGAGGGCTTTCCAAAGTCTAGACTTTTAAGGAAAACGGTGTGGATACATACTCTGGAGCTTAATTGGATAACCATCCTCAAAAAGGGCACCCGGATAGTTTCTGGTGGGTTTGTGGACTGATGGTTTGGTGGGTTGGTTGGTTGGGGGGTTGGTGGGTTGGTTGAATGGTTAGGTTTTGGTTTGATGGGTGTGTTGGTTAGTTGACGGTTTGGTGGGTGGGTTGCTTAATTGGTAGGTTGGTTGATGGGTGGTTTGGTGGCTGAGTTGGTGGTTGAGTTGGTGGGCTGGATGGTTGGTGGGTTTGTTAGTAGGTTGGTGGATAAGTTGATGGGTGAGTTGGTTGGTAAGTGGGTTGGTGGGGTGGGTAGTTGGCAGCTGGGTCGGTTGTTTCGTTAGTTGGTGGGTGGGTTAGTGGGTGAGCTAGTGCGTTGGTGTTTAACTGGTGGGTTTGGTAGTTGGTGGGCGGGTTGGTTGATGGGTTGGTGAATGGGTGGATTAATTGGTTTGTGGATGGGTTGGTGAGTGGTGGGTTGGTTAGTTGGTTTGTTGGTGGGTGAGTTGTTTGGTTGTTGGATGGGTGGGTTGGTTGATTGTTGGGTGGGTAAGTTGGTTGGTTCGTGGGTGGATTGTTGGGTTGGCTGGTTAATTGGTTGGTGTGTGGGTGGGTTGGTTGGTTGATTGGTTGATTGAATGAATGATTAATTGGTTGATTGGTTGATTGATTGATTGATCGTTGATTGATTGATTGGTGGGTTGGGTGTTTTCTTGGTTGGTGGGTGGGTGGGTTGTGGTTGATTCATTTGTTGCTTGCTTGCTTGATTGATTCATTGATTTATTGGTGGGTTGGTGCGGGTTTTTGGTTGATTGGTTGGTTGGTAGGTTGCTTGGTGTTTTGGTGGGTGGGTTGGCTGTATGCAGTTTGGCAGGTGGGCTGGTTGATTGATTGGTGGGTTGGGTGGTTTGTCGGTTGGTTGCTGGGTGTGTGGATTGGTTAGTTGGCTCTTGGGTTGGTAGGTTGGTTGGTGGGTTGGTTGATTTAACCGCCGACCGGTTAGCTCAGTGGTAGAGCACCGGACTAGCGTGCGGGAGGTCGCTGGTTCAAACCCCGGCCGGACCAACACTTAGGGTCTTTAAATAATTGAGGAGAAAAGTGCTGCCTTTGTAATAACATCTGCAAATGGTTACACTTTCTAGTCTTCTCGGATAAGGACGATAAACCGTAGGTCCCGTCTCACAACACTTCTACCTTATAATCTGTGGGACGTTAAAGAACCCACACACTGTTCGATAAGAGTAGGGGACGTAGTTCCCGGTGTAGTGGTCTATCTCTACCTTTCATCTGTCTTTGACATTCATGTGTGGGTTGGGTGGGTGGGTGAGATCAAATATGGACTGATAGCGGCAGCCAGAGGCGCCTTTACAGGCTGACGTCCGATCTCACCCCAGAGAAGCACTGTAAACTATCCTGAAAAGCCCCGACGGGGAGAGGATAAGTAAGAATGTATGTATGTATTGATTGGTTGGTGGATTGACTGATGGGTTGGTTGGTTGGTGGGTGGGTTGGTTTGTTGGTGGGTTCATTGATTGATTGGTGGGTTGGGTGGCTTGTTTGTTGGTTGATTGTTTGGTTGGTGGGTCAGTTAATTGGGGGCTGGTTGAGTTGGTTAGTTGGTGGGTTGGTGGGTGAGTTGGTAGGTTGGTGGTTGGGTTGGTTGGTTGGAAGGTGGTTGGGTTGGTCGGTTAGTTGGTGGGTGAGTTGGTGGGTTGGATTTGTTGATTGGTTGGTGTGGTTGGTGAGTGGATTGGTAGGTCGGTTGATTTATTGATTAATTGAATGATTGAATGGTTGATTGATTGATCGATTGATTGGTGGATTGGCATGGGTTTTTAGTTGGTTCATTGGTTGATTGATTGGTTGGTTGGTTGGTAGGTAGGTTGCTTGTAGATAGATAGATAGATTGATTGATTGATTGATTGATTGATTGATTGATCGATCAGGTAGCTGGTGCATTGGTGAGTTGATTGTTTTGTTGATTGATTGACTGATTGATTGAATGATTGGTATAACTGATTTTTTCAACAGGGGGAGAACTTGAACAGATTGAATTGGGAGTTGTGGCTATCCCACATGATCCCGAACAAGGTGATGAAAGACGCATGTAACATATTTTTTCGTTCAACGTGAGACAATCACGAGAGTTAGTGTCAAAACAGCAAAAGTATCAGTATGTAATCCACTTAATTGATATCCCCATGCTAGTTTATTGTCTACAAGTAGTGCAACACCAAAAGAAATCCATCTCTGCATTTCGATACCTTTAACTTAACAGTGAGTAAACTCGAGTGGTGAATCTGGAACCATTTTGTCCATTTTTGTATTTTTGTTTTAGAAATGTGTATAGATAGTAGTATAGATATATTTACAGATATTTGTTCAGATTCCATATTACTCTTTCTCAGTTCAAATAGCTGCTACTCGTCGACATAGAAGACAGCACAAAACTGGCGACGTTAGCCCACGACTTCCAGCCGATAAACAAGGTAATTATGTGCATTTGTAAAAGGAAAGGATTTTTTTGCTGGCATGTGCTGGATGATTTGAGCCCAAGGACCAAGGAGCAGGGTACACATCTAGATTGTATATATACAAGCACAATTTGAGATAACCGCTAAATACTTGTAACAAGTCAACCCATTCCCCACCCGCAGTGCATGGATGTTTGCTCCTCATGGTACCTCCTTGAATGACAATCTCTTTGGGCAAAACATTTTGAATGGCAAATCCTTAATTTTTTTGCAGATGTGCGCAAAAGATTTATGACTGATGACGCATCAGAAAAACCAGCCACAAAAAAGCGAGGCACAATTGTAGGGCCCGACAGTGAGTACGCTGATTACTACTGTTCATTTGTATCATTGTTGGAATCATGTTTGAGTTTACAATTGAACAAGCAAATGAACGGTCAATGTCAGGATTAAATTGCTTCCTCTTTGACTAAATAGAACCAGATGAAAGTGGAGATAACATTGCTGAATGCCAGCCGCCCACAAGTGAGGTGTATCAGACTCGCTCCAAAACTGCAAGCAGGAAACAAACTACCGTAGTAGAGCATGTTTCATCCGTGTAGTCAGCTGTAAAAGGAAACGAAACCATGGTACACTAAGCTTCACTACAATGATCAGTGTAATCAGCCGCAAGTAGAAAAATAAGCCATATGGCAGTATGGACAGTATGTTTCCAGCACTGTCGTCAACTTTCAGTTGAAAAGAAGTTTTTCTTCTCCAGTGCACTTAACAAATGATGGCTTATGTGAATAAGGTTTTCAAGGTCATTGGAGTTGCTATTGGTTTTGGAAACGATATATGGGAGTATGTTGTAATGTAAAACTAGATTAGCTTTACTCCTTAATACCAAACTAACCTTATAGCAGAGGAAGTGTTTTACTTACGATTTTAGAGAACGTAGATTACAATGTCGACACAACAGGAAAAGATTTGAACTTTCTTATATACTTTCTTTTATGCTGAGTTTCTTAGAACTTTTACTGGTCTGTCCATGGCAGTGCAATCAATGTATCGATGTGTTTGGATGGTTGTTCTGTGGAAGTTGCATTGCGATAAATGTCATTTCCAGGACCGCTCCGCTCATACAAACACAGAAAACTGAATGGGTAAGCCTGTGGTGGAGGCAAGCAGGTGACAATCATTTTGCCACAACAAACAAAAAAAACACTTCCTCTTCTATTGTCAGACTGTTGGGTAGGAATATGGAAAAGGGGAGTTGAAGATTTAAACTGAGCTGTGTATTCTTTCAAGTTATTTTATGTGTTATTGGTGTATATAACCTAAAGAATTAACATAATCTTCAGTGACAGAGAGAAGTGCACGAGTTTGACTTCTCGCTCGGCTATCAGCTGGCAAGCTACCATGAAAGCTTTCTTCAATTAGAATCAACGGCGATTTTCTCGATTGTTTGCAGATTAATCATGGTATCAGTTTGTACGAGACACTGTAATCTCTCTGGTAAAACAAGAATTTATTCACTTTTGCTTTTGTTGTAAAAATTAAAAATAGGAGGATACAATCCCTGGTAGTTACTCAGGCTGGTGTAGGGTACATACGTGAAACCCGACACGGGCAAGCGTCTGAGGACTGACTACTAAAGCAGTGTCACTGCATTACCACAATGAAACGTCGTCCATAGTTAGATAAGTTAGCTTTGCTGTTGCAAATAAAGAAAATTGCAGAGAGAATTTGACTATTTGTTGTGTTTGCTTGTTTGGCAAAGATTCTTTGTCATTTTACGGATAAGAGTCGGAATTGTTGACTACAGGACCCTTACCACGTTTACGCCTGCCACGCAGGCAAGTTGTGCAATATTGATCTCATCCTTCTCTTGGCTAAAATGTTGTACAGATATCGTCAATATCATTGTAAAGGTCATAGTGCAAGTGCATAATTGCAAGTCCTGGCACCCTCTGACATCCTATTTCTGAGATAAGACTTGATTCTGCGAAAGCCGGCGAATGAACGCTCGGCTTCGGCAGAACTAACTGGGAGCGTACACCCAATTATAAGCAAAACTCGTATGTTCGAATATTTATCCTCATCAGCATATTTTACAGACTCGATACGGTTTCCCGGGAGGAGTAAATTTGATGTTTGCTGTTTCCAAAAGTATTGCCAGCAATTTCCAATAATCTTTGAGACAATTTCCACTAAAATGCCAAAATGTGAAGACGGTGTATACATGTAGGTAAGCCCAGTTACCAAAACTAGCTTTTCTGCTAAATTACGAAGACTGTCGTGCTTCACCACGGCAGCTGGAACCAAGGCAAAGATTTCGGCTCTGGCCCTGTTGTATTCGTTAAATCTTGAATGCGTTTCTTCCAACAAAATAATGCTCTATGAAAGGTATGGCAACATTAACACGATAACGTGATTCCTGGTTTACGGCACTTGGTGCATTGTTTTTAAGTACCTGCCTCCCTGTGATTCGTGGTGCTGACACTGTCAGCCAGTCTAGAGACATCTTCAAACCATTCAAGTCATTCCTCTTCTATGTTTGATCTCACTTCACTCTTGCAACTGTCTTAATAGTGTTGTCAATCATAGAATAAGCTTGAATTAAAAGACATCCTGATGAAGCTTAGGTGCAATGGGTTTGAGTGTTTCTAGGCTAGTCTTCGTGGTCAGAAAGGTGAAAATGAATCCCAATGTTTTATTTTATCTTCAGCTTCTTAAACGTTAACTGTTTCATTCTGAATTTCACTGGTTCAAGTCGAAAGAACGAAGTTATAGGCCGAGTTGTCGCCATGTCGTCTTTTCTCAGAAAGCAGAGAGATCACGTGTTTAACGCTGGTCGGACGAAACCGCTTTGCGATTACAGATGCGAGTGACCATCAGAGGGTACCGCCAAAAACATTTCGTTGAGGAATATGCTGGGAATTCAGATTAGTGGCAAAATAATATAATGGCTTTCCATCAAAAGGCAAGCCAACCAGTTGAGTAATAATAGGCGATCCTATCGATGCTTGAATGTCAGCGTCAAACAAGTAGTGAAAAAAAATTCGGTTAGGAAAGAGGGGGGGGAAATCCGGAATCTCCCCTCCCGACCCTACCCCCGGATCTGCCACTGCAATCCTCTAATTTATGATGTCGTCGATTCATTTACCTGTTCTTTGTTTTTCGGCTTTTAAGTCAATCATGGCAGATGCACTTAATGAATCTCAACGGCCGTCTAACTATCGTTTGATCCGAACTAGCCCACACAGCGGGAGTTGCTCTGGAGAGAGGGAGAGTGTAAGGCATTAGAAGAGTTCCATGATCTCTCTTGTTTACCCCCTCTCCCCTGACTGTCGAAGAACAAAGAAATACACCAGGCGTGCGTTTCTTAAAACTCCGGAAACTATTTCGGGCCCGAAAATCATTTTTCAGGCCGGTTTCATATCGCTTGGTACTAGCTTTTTGGACAAACTAAACCTATGTATTTCTTAGTGTTATTTTTGGTTTTCACGTGACGTCAGAAAAAAAACCCGAAAATTATCTTCATCAGCTTAAAGAAATTTTAGAGATATATCTGCTAGCCTGTTTTCAGCTCGGTAGCATGCTTTGTTTTGAAAATAGAGCAGTTTGAATTTCGAATTTTTTCACAATGCGTGACATCTGAATTGCTTCTGAGAGACATGTCACGTACATGAAAATATCGATTCGCCTTGTACAGTATTTTCGAGTTATGAATAACCAACATGTTAAAAGAAATGTTACATGTGTAATGCGAATGTTTTTAAGTTTAGCAGAGAGAAAAACTGCTTTCAGACAGCCAAGTAAACTCCAAATATTTCCACTGCTTCGTCCCCCATGGCCTGTCCATACTACTGCTATAATTTGGAGTGGTACCCTTTGCGGAATAACTCGAGTTCGGAATATCGCACAACCCTAAAACTTTAACACATTACGGCCATTTATATCTCAATTTCTTGACTTCATTTAGTGAATGGTATACGATTTTATCTTTTTATTTGAGTGATACTTGCGTGACGTGAAAATCAAGAGTATCGTGTTTTCTTAAAGCATCATTAAAAATATGAGAAATCGCGGGATTTCTGGTAATGAACATAATGCACGTTTTAAGAAACGGCAAATGAAGGTTCAAAGATTTATTGAGAATAATCACAATGCGACACTACGCTGAGAGCTCGCCTGAAAAACGCCCGTCCTCGATCACAGTGTCAGTGAGCACATGCTTGAGCAATGATGCATACATTATTTGATTGGCAATATCACAATAGAGGAATATATAATGAGACATAAGTCACACAACTTGTCACACACGTAAGTTTTTGGACCCGGAATGTTTTCGGGTGTTCGAAAAACGCGAGCCAGGAGTCTACCGCCGCTGTCTGGTCACGTGGGGACCGTGAAGCGGGTGTGGAATGGTGTATAAGATGTAAATATAAGGTTAAATATTCCTGTGTAAACCGGCTGGTTAGGTTGTAGGTTACCGGCTTATGTCATTCTGTTTTGTGCTGTGCACTGTTAATTGTAGTTTTGCTCCTGATATTTTTTATTCAGTGTTTTTGTTTGTTTGTTGGCTGGTTGGTTTTGTTTGTTTGTTTGTTTTCTTTTTGCTTTGTTTTCGACGGCTGTTCTTTTTCTGTTAAAAAGCATAAAATAAATAAATAAACAAACAAACAAACAGCATTTAGTTCCCAGGACGTCCCAGGCATCAATGCGTGGTATAGAACGCCTGACCAGTTCTTTCACGATGCGAAACTGCAGCGCTCGCGAAACGAAACGAAAGCTGGGATAAGATATGGGGACTGTTCAGATGTCCGATTTGTTTCACGGTGTGCAGTTTACTGTTGATTTTGCTGCTTCCTCACAGTTGTCATTCAAAGAAAAGCAAGAAATCCGAAAAGAGATAGTGGACAATGGCGGTATCTTGTCATACATCTTGACCAAACAGGTTAGGGAATTAACAACATAATTTGCCGTAGTCAGTTTATGTCATGTCTATTAGCGGTTTTGAATCGGATGAATAACGCTAGTGCGTAACTATGGCTATTATGATGCGAATTTTTCACATAATGATACACTGTTGGGTGAAAGTATTAATCGTGTTTAGGAATTCCGCCTTGTTCATTCATTGTAACTTCCGTTTTGCAAAATATTTTGCTCTATTGGGATGAGCAAATGGTTTGTTACAGCACAAAAATCGTTAACGTCCTAACAAAACCTGAAAATTTCATAGCTCTTTTCTCATGTTTCCTTGAAACAATTGGTACATCTGTATTGGTACAGTCTAATTTATATTGTACAGTTTTTCAATGAGTGATCGAGGACTATATTTGCAAGATGATGTCATGATTAGTTTTTCTGGGATTAATAATGCTTCAATTTTCCTTGTTTATTATAATTTGAATGTGTCAGACTTGAAAATTATTGTCCAGTCATAATATTACGAGCTCTCTTATTGGCTTTTCAGGGTGTGATGAATGAATTGAATGGACATTGCTTTTGCTAACTGGCAATCATTTAGGATATTCTTTCTTTTTAATGCAAAAATGACTTGAGTTAACAGCAATTTCAACACCTTGAATTGCCCCTCAGAATGCTGGAAATCATATTTCCGAGGACTAAATTTCAAAACCCCTAGATTCTCCTGCATAATTCAGTGGTTGTTTATTCAAACCCCTTTCTATAAATCCTGTCTAGATCCAGCCCAAGAATATTGACCCTCTGCGGCTAATGCATGGGCCTCACTATGCTTGGTCTGGTAACGCGAATACCTCAGACCAGTATTCCCCAGAACAGTCCTCTTGCTATGCTTACGTCAATAATAAGTAACTATGTACTAAAATTTTTATGAGAATACAATTACTTTATAAGCTTCTTAATAATATTTTAGCTGTATCTTTTTAAAGTAGTTAGTTTTATAGATATATATAATTTATACATACTCTTTTATTTTATGTTAATTACAAGGCCCCCGTTAATACCAGTCCTGTGACTGAAGGGGTCACCCTGTTTAAATATCAATTATTATTATTATTATTATTATTATTATTATTATTATTATTATTATTATTATTAAATGAAAAACATTAAATTTACAGGGAATGTTGTGAAAGTCAATAATCAGAGATGTGGGTTCACAAAAAGTTCAACAGAATAATGAATTATTGGTGATTTGACATTCTAATCCTGGAAATGTACGCTCAGGGTGACTTCTCGCAAGGACCTAGTGTCATGCCCTCTGCTCCTATGAGTCTCCTGTGCCTCAGTGGTAGAGCATCCAAACTATTAATCAGAAGCTCATAGGGTTGACTCCTATCTGGAGTACTCAATTCCTTTTTTCCAAGTGTTACGTTAAAGAATAAATCATGTCTTTCATCAATGAATTATTCTTGAATTTATCTTTCCCAGACAACCTATTTAGTGACTTGTAATTCGGAGAGGACATTGTCTTCATATAAAGGAAGAACTGCTATTAAGGATGGAATTGCAGTGGTTTCTTTTGAGTTTGTAAAAGACTGTGTCAAGTCTGGCAGGCTGCTTGATCCTCAGCCATATCTTCTGTCAGAAACACGAGAGTCACAGAGTTTCAGTTCAGGAAAGATATGTGGTAGGTTACTCAGGTGAAAATGAAATAACAAGTTAAACTCCTCATTTTTACCGATGCAGTAGTGCCAATATGAAATTGTATCATTTCTGACTTTCTGACTTAGGATGTCCACCCCAAACGCTGTTTGATAAGTTTTACAGTACCGCTCAAAAGTAAGTTACCACCCTCGCGCGCGACGCGAATCGCGTCGCGCGCTACGCGATTCTCGTCGCGCGCTACGCGAATCGCGTCGCGCGCTACGCGATTCGCGTAGCGCGCGATGTTCTGGAAACTGTAAGTATATTGACCTGAAGTTCTCTCACCATTTAATATGCCCATTGTAAAGCAACAATAGTCGATTTCAATAGCTAATTTTCAGTGTTCGCAAAGGCCCGCTAAGAAGAAATGAATATGCGTAATCGATCAATCATCGCCGCAGAAGGGAAGCGTGTGCTTTGCTTCCAAATTCCGTGTCAAACTGTTTTCTCCTCGAAACTTTGATAGACTGAGGTCGACATATTAATAACTTTAAAAAACCTGCATACACAATATGATGTACATGAACATGCTTTTCAGTCTTTTGAAGTGGAGATATTCCGAGGAATTCTACCGTCGTCGCGCCGCATTCAATTCGCTTCATTGGACACGAGCTTCTTCCTACACTGTACATCAAACCGCCAATTTTTCGGCTCGTCCATGAGCCATGACAGACTGATGCTTGATACTTTTTGTTAGTTTTCTATTCATATGATTCTTGACAACTAGCCATTAAAAAAATTGAAAAAGTTGGCGAGCTGGCACGGAGTTTCATGCGGCAAATTAAAGACAGATCGAGCCGTAGATAAGAAGACCAGCGTAATTAAGCGGAGCACGTGCGAGGCGTCCGAACTACAATTACTCTTCGGCAAATCTTTTTTCCACGGACAAACTCTACTGGATTAAAATCTGCACAAGTTTTCAAAGATATGGCCAGGAAAACGTGTTCGGGTCTTTCGAAGTAGAAAATATACGATTGAGCGCCGGCGTGTCGAATAAACAAAACATTTCACATACAACTACCCAAACTTATGCGTCTTCACCGTTGGCAGAATGAACTTCAGATTTCTACATGATAAAATTGTTCGTACACAAAGAAGGAAATAAAATAAACTCCGTTCTGTTTCGGGTTCTATTCCTTGGCTTCTCATGAATTTTTCGGTCATATTGAGTGGAAGGTTTCAAATTACACAGACAGTAGTTTTGCGGTTTTATGCAAATTTGCGATCCGAAAGCAAAATGCATATGCAGTAACCCGGCCGGTCATTAGTCGTTTGCTTGTGCCGAACTAGCTCTTGATTATGTCCTCAACGAATTTAGAAAACACGACCATTTAAACGTATCGACGACAGAACCGATAAAAATTCAACTAAATTCAGCGCTAACGGGAGTCACGAATTATGCTTATCATTCGCAATTGATCATTCGTCGGTTTGTTTACAAGTTTTCGATTTGTAATGACCTCAATGATGCTGTATTTATTTGCACAGAAGTGAACTACACGTATGAACGACTCAAATTCGACAGAACAATAGCTGCATTTGGAAAGTGTTACGCGAATTTAATTGATGTCACCTTGCAAAATCACCCCAAATTTATGCCAAAAATTTCCGCTTTAGTGACTCTCGCGCGACGCGAATCGCGTAGCGCGCGACGCGATTCGCGTAGCGCGCGACGCGAATCGCGTAGCGCAGGAAACGCGACGCGACTGGTAACTTACTTTTGAGCGGTACTGTATCTCATCTCAGAGTATAATTACATGTGCTGTAAGACATAGAATGTGCCTACCATAGTTTTTCGGTAATAAGGCGCACTCGGCTATAAGACGCACCCCCAACTCAGAAACTCAAATGTGTCAATTTTTCTAAAGGAAAATTTCTGTAAAACACTTGGTTATAAGGCGTACCATAAACTTGGAAGGAACATCAGAAGGAAATACAGATGGAGCCATGACGAAGTTGTAATAAACAAGAGCGAAAAAGTAGAGGGAACAGATATTATCAAGTTTATTTACTTGTAACGTACTAAATAACTTTATAAACAAGCAAAAAAAATGCATCTTGATTCTATTCAGACAAGCAAAATTGTGACTTGCGTGGGCAAATAAAACAAAAGCACAGGCTTCCCAAGCTCAAAATTCGACTCTGCATCAGCTTGTTTGTATAGAGAATTGTATGGGAAAGTCGGCGGTTTGTAAAAAAAATGTGTAAATAACTATCTAATCAGAAATAAAGTTTTCGTACCTCAAATATGTCGCGTACTTGTCTCTTGTGCCGATTTTGAAGCCATTCTGACGCCGTTTAGTGAAGTTTTTTGAAATCGTTGTCTCTCCTTCTAAAAGAAGTAGAAGGCAGACCATTCCATCTATCGCATCAATCGCTGGCCAGACGTCACTCCACAAATCGCTCTCTCCTCGAAAGGAAAAGTCCCGAATCGCAATAAAACCAACAGTTCCATAAAGTCCAATAAATTTCACTCCATCTACGTGTGCCTCGGCGGTCAAAAGACTCGTGAAGAACGAAAAATTTGGCTTGAAGTTCGCCTCTTCGGCTTTCCTGATATGCTTGTGACCGACCTCGCGACAACGGCCGTTAACGCAAGGTCAAGTAGCTGGTTTCTGATTGGTCCATTTAAATCAAGTCACGCGCTGACAACACGACCCTCCACCGGAGGGAAAGGTACATTTGTCGCGAATCAAGTGTCACACTAGGGCTGCAGCTGATTTGTAACCGTTACAGAGTTCACAACTATCAAGCAAATTTAGAACGATAAGATTAGATTTTCAGCATAAGATAGTTATCGTTCTAAATTTGCTTGATAGTTGTGAACTCTGTAACGGTTACAAACCAGCTGCAGCCCTAGTGTGACACTTGATTCGCGACAAAATGTACCTTTCCCTCCGGTGGAGGGTCGTGTTGTCAGCACGTGACTTGATTTAAATGGACCAATCAGAAACCAGCTACTTGACCTTGCGTTAACGGCCGTTGTCGCGAGGTCGGTCACAAGCATATCAGGAAAGCCGAAGAGGCGAATTTCAAGCCAAATTTTTCGTTCTTCACGAGTCTTTTGACCGCCGAAGCACACGTAGATGGAGTGAAATTTATTGGGCTTTATGGAACTGTTGATTTTATTGCGATTCGGGACTTTTCCTTTCGAGGAGAGAGCGATTTGTGGAGTGACGTCTGGCCAGCGATTGATGCGATAGATGGAGTGGTCTGCCTTCTACTTCTTTTAGAAGGAGAGACAACGATTTCGAAAAACTTCACTAAACGGCATCAGAATGGCTTCAAAATCGGCACAAGAGACAAGTACGCGACATATTTGAGGTAGGAAAACTTTATTTCTGATTAGATAGTTATTTACACATTTTTTTTACAAACCGCCGACTTTCCCATACAATTCTCTATACAAACAAGCTGATGCAGAGTCGAATTTTGAGCTTGGGAAGCCTGTGAACAAAAGCTGATTCACCTTGATTATACAAAAGTGTTAATTGTCACCCATGCTCAATGACGCTTTGGTTTGACTTGCCAGCAATGAAAATGCTTGAGTTATTAAACCGGCTTCAAATGTCAGTGCACAAAAATGGATGGATGCACAAAGAAAGTTTGTATTTAATTTGTAAAGAAACACGGTTTATATTTCTCGCCATGGATGTGTTTGCGCAAAAAACATTACAGAGCACATGCTTTTAAGCACGTCCCAT
This sequence comes from Pachyseris speciosa, assembly GCA_016490735.1. Classification (NCBI taxonomy): domain Eukaryota; kingdom Metazoa; phylum Cnidaria; class Anthozoa; order Scleractinia; family Pachyseridae; genus Pachyseris; species Pachyseris speciosa. Next base: position 11,451 of record JAEMWC010001080.1, on the reverse strand, counting down.
ATGCAAATATGGCTTTGTTTTGAAAATGCTCGCGATGTTATCTCGCATTACCAGTTTTGAATCAAATTTTTCTTTTACCCACATCTTGGGAACAAAAGAGTGGATTTGAAAAACCTCCATATCTGTGAAAGTCAGTACTTAATCACAACGGAAATTCAAATTTAAATAATTGTTTCAGGAAAATATTTGCTTATAAGATGCATCCCAAGTTTAAGAATAATTTTCGGTCAAAATAATGGTTGTTTTAAAAAATAGTACGCCTTGTAACTGAAAAACCTCCATATCTGTGAAAGTCAGTACTTAATCACAACGGAAAATTCAAATTTAAATAATTGTTTCAGGAAAATATTTGCTTATAGGATGCATCCCAAGTTTAAGAATAATTTTCGGTCGAAATAATGGTTGTTTTAAAAAATAGTACGCCTTGTAACTGAAAAACTATGGTAATTTCCAGATCCAACCTGATGTCTTTCCCCTTTTCAGTCTAGTTGTGCCTCCAAAAACACATGGAGAACATACGCTACATGATAGATTTTATTTATTTCACATGATGATTAAATAAAAATCTAGAGCTTATTTAAAATTTGTATAATTTATAAAGTAGGTCTTCCAGTTATTATATCTTTCACTTATTACGCACGCTGTGATTGGTCAATTTTGCGGGCCGTATTCTACAGTACGGCCCGCTTGACTTCAACTAGTTTTCTCTCCTGCGCGCCGGATAAACCTCAGAGATAAAAATATCTTACTAACCTCGTTTTCTCGGCCCATACTGTAAGTTATGGATCCTCATTTTTTCCCATTCATTTATGGCCCACGCGCTTCATGCTTGGACCATAAATCAACAGGAAAAAGTCAGTCTGTAACTTGAGTACAGACCTTGAACTCTGTTAGAGGTATATATGTACATAGGTGCGACTGTGAATTTGAAGAGAATACATTGATACAAGTTAAGGTGCTGTTACACTGTGCAATGTTTCATGCAACTTGTCTTGCAATGCCATTGCATGTGAGACAAGTTGCACGAAACATTGAATGAAGTGTAACATACCTTGCAATGGCCAAAATCATTGCAAGACAAGTTGCATGAACCATTGCAGAAAGTAGAATCAAGTTGTAGTTTCTGCACCTGTTTGTGCAACTTGTCTTGCAATGATTTTAGCGACTTACCACTTTGTCACACCCATCGGTTTGTAAAAGATTTTTACTAAGATAATTTCCAGTCACATTTTATGGAGAATTTGCCTATCTTTTCAGTGAGTTTTATACCTGCTACTTGTACTTTGACTCGCATGAATCACTTGTGAGAAACATTTTTCTATTTTAACATTGTAGGTAAGAGTCGCCAGGATAGCAAGAAACAGACAAAAACTGTAAAGAAACCACAGCTTTCAGACATCAATAAAATCAGGTAGGTATGTATATTGGTATGTATACTAATTAAGGGATTTAAGAAGCTATTTTGTGCAGGAAGACAGAACACTGGAAATTTAGGATCAGATGGCTAATGCATGTCCTTTCGCCCATTGCCAAGCAACTAACATACCATAATTATTTGTTTAGCCAAAATTCTGTTACCCCTATTGGCGAAGGAACATTGTGAAACTGCCATAATTTTTTTGGAAAAGTATTATAATATATGGGCACAAACAAGTAAAATTGTGTTTATGTCTAGTTTTTTGTGGCTAGTGCCTTGTAAGAGGCCTAGCCACTATGTTATGGCTTTGTCAGTGTGGGAGAGTGTGAATGTGGGAGTGTAATTCGGAGTATCTTCGTACATTTCCATTCGGCAAGTGTTCAGCAAGTGTTTGGAATCGCTCAGCTCAAAGCATGCTTTTGTGTTTGCCTTTCGTCCAGCAATACAGCAGGGTTGTAGCTTGCTGTTTGTTCACAAGAATTCTTTCCACAGGACAAAATAAGAGTAGCATAAAGAATACAGATAGAAAGACTCTTGTTCGGTCGGTGAGATGTTATGCTTATGTTGAATATTAAAACTCCACTGGGAGTGTGCATTCGCTGTTAAACTTATTCTTTGGCATTCATATGTTGGCTGGGTGGATGGGTGAGACGTTAAAACTTTTATTCGCGCATGTAAACGAAGTGTTCTCGAATTCCAGCAAATAAGCCTGAAAATCGGCGAGATGAAATTGGATGATAAACCGCAATAAAGCGACTGGATAAACTGCGAGCGGATGCCAAAAATTTGCATAACACAAAAACAACACACTCGTTTATTTGGATATGGTGACGCAGTGCATAGTTTGTTCAAAATTACTTTGCTCGAAGCTGCGAAGTACAGCAGCTCACAACGAAGACAGAATAAATGAGTTATTTCAAGTTTATTTTCAAGTTTATTTCAACTCTTTTACAAGTGGATAATTCTTGGTGGCCTGGGCTGCAAATATCTTTACAGCTAATCGAGGCAGACCAGTCCTTAAATATTACTATTATATAGTATAGCATATTATATAGTATATATATATATATAGTATATTATTGTATGAGCTATATTTTTCAGAGGCTGTCGAAGATTCAAAATCTTTTGACCATGAAAATCATCAGAGGCGCATTTCACAGGAGATGATTTCATATCTTTCTTTCTCGCCGCGTTATGCTTGATTGAACATATCACTTCATGACTGAGCCAGCTTCGGATGCATGAAAAGACATTTATTTAGATGCTTCTTTTTGTAATTGAATGAAAGTGAAAATGTTTACACAGAAACCACGAAGAGCCTATGAGTATAAGAGTATTCCTTCTACAGGCATCTGGATCATTCTCACATGCCGTCACTTAGTGTTCAGAAATACGCTATTCTTATTAGACAAAATAGTTTTAATTTCCCAGCACACGAAACACAACAAGCCCATCTTTTGGTACTAGACCAATGTGATCAACCTAAAAGTGAACGAAAGCTTTCTAAAATCAGATAAATAAACTTTTTAGCTAGAACGGATGAGAGTTATTTTGAAACCGATGACTTTACTCACACTGGCAAAAAAATTTGTCTTTCCGGAGTAGATAACTCAGGGTGACTCCATCAGCTCGATCGGGTGAAAATTTTCTCTGAACGGATGGTCGGTATTTAACGGATAGATATACTGCTATTTATTTTTGGAAAATTGGCTTCAAAAATAGGGTACGCATTATATACGGTTGCGCATTGTATACACGGGTAAATTTCGAAAAAAAAATCTCTCATCAGATATCACAATATGCGCTAGGTTGTAAACAGCTTGCCTTGCGTGACTCGAGTGATGAAGCTTAAATGACAAACAACTGACAGTCGTTTCATATCCCTTTCTCGTGAAAATGAAAAAGCTTCAGCACTAGCCACATGCAGTCAGTGACTGTCTACTTTTATTATTATGTCTAACATTTTGAAATTTCGATCTACAGTTGTTCCAACTGCAGAAACATTTTCAGCTGAGTATTACAAAGAGGATACAGAAGATTTCAACAGTTAGATGATGTTCCCTTCATAAATTAATAATTTCTTGTGCTATATGTTATCTTTCAGGGTTTGGCTTTACAAATCAGCTGATGGTCCATGTTTTAATGAGCAGAGCTGCAGAATAACTAAAGATGTTCTGCTGCAGGTACACTATGCATAAGAAAAATTAGATGCAAAAGGAAAGTAAATTGTAAAAGGCTGCTAACATCAGTTGAAGGTGTTGCTTCTTCAGACAATATTGAAGCTTTGATTTGATCATAGCATTATTTTAACCCATTCAACCCTTGAAATAAACTTGGGTCATTCAAGTGGAAGAACAAATTCAAGAGTGGAGCAGTGAATGGGGACTGAACATTGCCACCAGGACATTAGCTGAAAGCAAGCAGGATTCAGGGTGTGGACAGGAATCTCAGACTGAGCTGACATTTCATGATCTTTCATTGGAAGTACAGTTTGGTGTTCATGAAATTGTTAATTTTCAGTTACTTTACATAAAATTATGAAGGGATTTGTTTCTCAATCCGCACAAAAATGTTTCTGAATTTATTAAGGTCTGAAGAAAATTGAATATTCAATCAAAAATAAAATAAGAAACAAAACAAAAACAGCAAGCTTACTGAGTCATCACTTCTTGACCATCATCAGATAGAGTTTTCAGATGAAAGGGGATTTCCTTGACAGTAGTTCTGTACATGTAGCTGCACAAATGAAGCATTGAATGATTACTAATGCATGTTATCTAGAATTGGTGAATACAGAGGCAACCTGAGTTGTGAAGGACTGATAAGGCAAAACAGCTTGCAGTTTAAAAGACCCCTAGGGCTACAGGCTGCTATGTTCTAACTTCTTATGAAAGTGCTTGTAGCATGATATGACATCACATGAATTATTTCTTTCAGGGTTTTGACTCTTCTGGTAATGTTGCCACGTTTTACACACTGGAACTCCATGTAATTCCACCTCAAGTACCTTGCAGTGGCTCAAGGTATCGCCTCTTTACTCACCATGGCAATCTTAAGAGTCTGAGGGTAAGAACCAGGGATAATGGTACAACACAAAGCATGCAGTGGATTTTAATAATTATTCTGTATAATCATGAAAACCTTCCTCTAGTTAATGAGAAGAAACTTGCCATGACTGGCTAGAAAACTTTCATAGGGATGGGATAAAGTCATTAAATTCCTCACTCTTCCTCGATACCCTCAAAAGGAGGGTGATCACAGTTTAGAAACCTGTATGTAGGGAGACCTTTACTATGACCCAATAAAGTCAATCTTTGTCTGGATTGAACTGTAATTATTATTAAGAAGTTAAGTTGCATGAGTATAACCAAAAACTATATTGTGCTGGACAATAAAATTTAACATGTACAATGTCACTGTAACTTTGAAAAAAGACTTGAATCTTAGATGTAAGTGGTTTCAATTTCTTAGAGAAGGATTCCTTTATCAGCTGAGATGTAACATTTTCATGGAATGAGAAAAAAAAACTTTTAAATTAAATGATAATTAGCAGTTATTAACGTAAGAGCAAACAGTTTGGACACTGGTAGATTTGAGGCCACCAAGTCATAATTTCTCTTAAGGGTTTACAATTAGTCAAAAAGGTGCAATGATTACTTGATAATCTCAGCTCAGGTGGAAGGTATGTTATGGGAGAGTACAGTTGTTATCCATTGGATAACAGTTTAATTCCATTGTTAGAGGACAGGGAATGTTGATATGAAGATCAGTAGGCAATTTATAGTTATATGATTCATTACATTGGACCTCATTGAATGTTTATCAATGTTATGTTATCAATGTCAAACATACTAGGTATGTATACTAGGTGTGTATATGTTGTACATGGTTGAAATTTTCAAACTTGTATCTGGTCGTTGTCATAATTCATGACGAAGGAATTATTCAGAATCAAAGTGGTTTTAAAAAATTTAAACCAGAAACTGGCAAATTAAAACCACTATTAAAATTATTTATATTTTGCTTCCACAGGAAGGAGATCAAGGTACCAAGGAATGCAGATATTTCAGTACTGTGGGGGAGGTGCTTGACGCATACACAGCTCTGTATGATCAGTTGACACAGCCGCCTTTCAGTTTGACTAGGGTGGAGTCACTTTTGTCACGCAAAATTGGTTCCGATAAAATGATGCAGGTTGGTTTGTGTATTTGTTTTGCTTTTCTATTTGCGTCAAATTTTTTTTTTCAAATTAAATTTTTGTGTCTAATTTTTTTCATTAAGTCATTGCAAGCCCCAAAAAGAATCTCTTGATACTCACTGGAGAGGAATATGTATAATACAAAATGCATGGTGTCATACCACCATATGTGGATCTGTATGCACATGAGTGCCTAAACTTTCCACTTTCACTGCCCCGTCTCTGCAGGATTCAATAACTCTTCAGAACTTTGCTAAATGCACTGCTGACGTAAGTTGTTTTTGTCACATTGACAGGCATGTCAGATGAACAGGGCTTGTACACAGAGATACGTATACAGAAAGTTTTGATAATCACATAAAATTATGCAATACATGGAAGGTCTTATCTGAAATAAATTAGGAAGGCTAACTGGATATAATGATGTAGTTCTTCCTTTGAATTCCTTTTAATTTACTTCTTAAATCTATCTTTATAGATGACAGTAAGTGATTATTGTTCGGATGAAGATTCTCAGTTGTCCTCTGATGTTGCGAACCTGGTGGATTTCATCTGGAATGAGGCAACTGGTAGTCTATCCAACATGCTGACTGTTCCTGTTGATACCATTAAGCTTGAAGATGTGGAGAAAGCCGAAGCTATTCTGCTTTTACTGAAGAAGGCGTTAGATGCTGCTGAAGATCCCAGCACAGTGCAGAAACTCTCAGACGAATTCGTCTCCGTAATTCCACACAAGGATATAGGAACAGGGGCTTTCTCAAGGCAGGTTATTTCACAGAAGCAGGATTTGTGTCAGGTAAGGCACACATACTGCCTGCCAACGATATGAAGAAGTGACGTCAAACACCTAGCTCGTGAGAATAACACTACAATCTGCCTTTGCAGTCAACATGTTTAACCTTTCGTTTTTAAACTAAACGACAAAATTCTTGTTGTTCTGTTATCGAAGCGATGGCTCACAATTAAAGTGACTGTAACAGGGAAAGCATAAGGTAAATCAGTGAATATGGACATTAGCGATTAAAAAAGCCTAAAAAACTCGCAAGAAAAGAATGTGTACAAGTTGTACTTTGCCACAGAGCGTGCTTAATTTTTATGTGCTCCTTGGAATAAACAGTGGCTACAGAATTTAAAATCCTCGCTGCAAAGTAATCCTTTGAAAACAATAAACCTTCATTACATTTCTAAACTTTTAACATATTTCAGGTTCATAGTTTCTGACCTATTTTCGTTCAGTTCAATTTCGCCTCCGTTTGTGCTCTTTCATTCTTTCTGTCGTTCGTTCATGAATTCGTGAAACCATTCATTCTGGCGAACAAATATTGAATGGGATTGTGCCATTTTAACGTTGCATTTGTTAATATTTTGTATTTTAACAGCTTATCAAAGACATGGTTAGCGTTGGTGAGAGTACAAACTGGATGATGCGAAGAAGTGTGGACGCCAAGGCCAGGTCACTAAAATGTCACATTGAGTGCTTGGAGCATGGAAGCGATGAGTTTAAAAAGATTCAAAAATATGTCCACTCAAGTGAACCAAGGTGAACATTTTTATTTTTCATTTACAGTCAGGCGATCATCATCATCATCATCATCATCATCGTCATTTATTTCAATAATTTCAAATTTTACAATTTAGAGGAATACAGTGTACATGCTGGTTGTGTAACTTACAATCAACTTTAGAAAAATAGATTATTGGTAAATAAAGTAAAGACGGTAAATAAATAAATAAATAAATAAATAAATAAGCGAATAAAAAATTTTATAAAAGACTGAAAAATATCTTGAACCCTTGAATTTTTCCTAGTAAAAATTGTGCAAATGTAATGTGAAGACTGATATTAATTTCAAATGAAATAACACGGCGGAAGAGGGATGAATCAATTGAAATCACCCATAGAATTCACATTTTTTTCGTTGCCCAGCTGCAAATCTTGAAAATTTCAGTTCACTCCTAGTTTTTCTCCCTGTTCAGCTTAAAATAGCTTTGGGCACTTAAGCTTGTTAATTGCTTAATATGAGCACCAAAAGTCTCTTAATGTATTATTTTCTCCAAGACATTCGCAAGCTCACAATGTGTTCGTTTTATATTCAGTCCTTCTAAGATCAATGTGCTCAACATTTTCTCCGTTCATCGCCCAGCAGAGGAAGGAAATTTCTCCCACGACATTGAAGATAAACAACTTCTTTTCCACTCGTCAAAGGTGAGGACGACTCGGGCCTCTTGCCGATGCTGCATAAACCAGTGCTGCTCAGTAGCTTACATACATACATATATACATGCTTTATCTGTCATGAAGGTCATTAAAAGGCTTTATATTTAATATGGTCATTTTAGAATTCAATAATACTTTAGGCCACAAAATTGTAAACGTAATCGAACCAGACGACTCAAGGTTCAGATCTGTTGGGAAAAGGTTAGATATATTTATTACTGAACATTTTGTAAAAGAGTTGTCTGTTGCGTTAAAAATAATGTGTTCTCTGAAGTCATCAGATGACCTTTCGTTTGACCGCCTTTATTAAGAGTTTGTTAGTTCAGTTTCCGCACTCTGACTCCTTCAATTTGACTACTGTCGGTCATTTTTCTTATGTGGTCTCATCGATCAGTAGACCATTTAGACGCTTATGCCAAGCTGACCACTCGTGCTGAGAGTTAGATTGGACAACACAGACACCAGGATGCACGATAGTAACAGGGCTGGGAGGGAAAATGCTTGCCAAGTTGTTTCTAAGCTGTCTTTTATTTTGTTTCAGGTGACAAATTTTGTTGGCATATTGTCAAGGTTAGTGTTAGTATAACTTGAATGGAGTGCAAATCCTGTAGTCCCCGGTTTGCCCTCATCCTTAACTGCACATGGGTCATATGTCTTTAAGGGTCATTAAAACCATTATGTGTTATTGAGTGGTTTTCAAGTGAGTGTCGTTATTTAGTTTGCTTTTTCTTTGTTTCATTGCCTGATTGGTCGGCAAAACTTGTGCTACTTTTTTTATCATTGAGAAGCAAAACCTAAGCCAATCGGGCCTTTCTCGCGCGCATTTTCCCGCGGTTTGGTGCTGGCTACATGTATAGCTTCGAATTGTTATTGGTTCATTGCACTGTTTGCGTCTGTTGTGATTTACCAAAGTAATTACTTTGGTTTTGGTTTTACAACGCTCAATTGAAGATCGATCGTTCTGATCCTCAGATTTCTGTTGATTGAAGGGTTAAAACTGTTATTGATGCTTGCAGGGGTCTCCTGATGCCCAAAATTGTTGTAGATGACTTTGGAGGCAAACGATCTGATGCAGGAATGCTTGGAAGTGGAATTTACTTCGCCAGCTCAGCAAGGTTGGAATTTGTTTCCAATGCCTTGTTTTTTGGGGCAAATATCTAATTTTTGCCCCATCAAGGGAAACATCGAGGCCAAAGAGAACGTTAGGAGAAACGTCGACTTGCTTCCCGTGAATGGGATCATGTGTACTATAGGTAGTGTCGAGTCGATATATCGGTCGTTAGTATATATCACACAAGTGAATAGTGCTTTTCGCGCGATCTGATTGGTTAACTCGGAGGTGATAAGCAAAGTACTATTCACCTCCGTGCTGCGAGCGCTCGAGTTTTTAAAATTCCGACCGCTTGTCGGTATATTGTCACACAATAAGTAATCGATCGATAGTCACTTGACAGTCGCTCGATGGTCGGTCGACAGTCGGTCTACAGTCGGTTGATATATATCGGTCGCGAGTCGTTCGATATCTCGATCGAAAAATGTCGATACTTCATTGATATGTGACCGATACTTCAGTCACCAATACTTTACCGAGTATGAGTCTACTATGGACCGATGTATCGGTCGAAGTCGCGCGATATGTCGGTCGATGTATCGATCAATATATCGTGGACACTACCTTTAGTACACATATCCTTACGAGATTTTGAGAGGGACTAGTAACAAAAGTTGCAATATTTGTTGCAGCACAAGCGCAAAATATTCCGCGCCAGGAAGCAGTGGGACAAGGTTGATGCTTATTAACGAGGTCGCTTTGGGAAAAGTCAAGGTGATATATTAGTCTTTATTTTTGGTGCAGTTTCTTTAGCTTGAACTATATACAAATTGTTAGTCAAACACATTTTGTCCTGTGCTAATTCGGCTGCCAGGCTATGGTCATACGTCCTATAGCATTTTCCTGCAGTTTGCCTGCCCTGCCGCCCTTCCGCCCTGCCGCCCTGTCACCCTGCCGCCCTGCCGCCCTGCCGCCCTGCCGCCCTCCGTTCCTTCCTTATTTCTTTCATTCTTCCCTTACTTTCTTTTCTTTCTCTCATTCTTTCTTTTTTTCTCAAGGAATTCAAGAAATTTTCCTTGGATCTATCATCACCTCCGGTTGGTTTTGATAGCTGTCACGGGGTGCAGAACACAGACAATGAGCCTTCAGAGTTTAAGGTCAGCTGTTAATCCAATCTTGTTGAACTGCTTTGCGATGAATAATATTGAAAACGCTTAAACTCACAACAATCGTTTTGTTTGTTCAGGATGATGAATTCGTTATCTACAACGCAAACCAACAGAAAATAAGGTAAGTACGCCCTTCTCTTATCCGGCATTTACCACAGGTAACCCAAGCTTGACGGCGTATAACCATTTCGGGATGACGAAATTCAAAGGATTTGTTTGGGAAAAACTATTCCTTTTTTATTCAAAATTACTAGCGTTACGTCAGTAGAATTTCTAAGCTGAACTCCTTTCTTAGTCTTTTATTCTGTGTGGTTGTTAGGTCGATTCATGATTTGCAGCGATTCCTTGGAGGTTTGGTTCTTACGAGTGTTGTTTTCTTCCAGTTTAGCGTTCTTTAATCTTTTGTATTCGATAGGTTCAGTTTCTAATTTTAATAAATTGTGTCATCCGAAACATGCATGTTTCCTTGACTCAACATTTCGCGTTTTTTTTTTCTTTAAACACAGTTCTATTTGGTGCTTGATCGAAATCGTTTAACTGCTTGTTTCACTTTCTTTGTAGATATCTTGTTGAATTTGTTTTACCTGGTGACAATATTCTACCGAGAGATGATATCTCTATTGATAGCGGCTTTTCAGATGAAGAAGTGGAAGTTACCACGAAAGGTATTACAAAAAAGTTCGAAAACCTTACTCTTCCGATACTGGATGAAGTTTTGATCTACTGTTACTGGAGTTAGACGGGGCAAGCGAACTTGCTTTGTCTTTTTATCTTCATAAAAGTTATTGCATAAGTCAAGTGATAATTCTGTTCCAGGCTCTACTGTTGACCTGTCGGATGTCATGTCAGTTGTGGATCCGCTGACCAAAGTCGAGGCAGGACTTAAGGGGACTGGAGACAAGCCTATCCCGCTGCAGTCAGTTCATATCAGAGCTAAGCTGCTGGATCTTGCCGCTCAGGTTGATTCAACCTCAAATCATTTTATTTCTAATTGCCTTGCTTCTTGTTTCAAGGCGTGGTCTTTATATTAGGGACCAGTAGGCTTAATTAGCAAAAACAATGGCTCTGCACGTGCGTTTTCGTTCATTTCTTTGCCGTCCTCTGCAAAACAACGACCCCACAAGCTTTGAGCTTTAAACCCTATCGTGTTTAAATAAAGGATATGCAAGTGTGTACAACAATGTGAAATGATCAAATTTTATGTTTTCTTGAGAACGTGAGCGCATGACGGCAACATTTTCTTTCTCTTTCCTTACTTTAACGTCGCCGGTTCATAGTAATTTACTTCCTGGACATATCGCCAACATTTTCCAAGTTGAAAAAATTGGAATAATCGCGAAAGAGTTACAGAAACGAGAAGTTATATTTTGAAATGACGTTTTTCGTTGCCGTCGTCGT
>JAEMWC010001079.1:267500-280036 GCA_016490735.1 Pachyseris speciosa | reverse complement strand
TGCTACTGTTGCCTTTAACAATTCTTGTTTTCATTTTCATTTCAACTGTTCAAGTATCACCAAGGTTACCAGTGGCATCCACATGTATCGTCGGAGTGTGCTAGTGTTGCCTTTAACAATTCTTTTTTTTCATTTTAACTATTCAAGTATCTGCAATGTTACCAGTTGTATCCATATGTATCGTCAGAGTGTGCTACTGTTGTCTTTAACAATTCTTGTTTTATTTTCATTTTAACTATTGAAATATCACCAAGGTTACTGGTGGCATGAGATGTCATGAATAGTCCACTTGTCTTGTGATTTAAAGTCAAACTAATTGAAACGGAATTTTTGTGACTGCCAATGATAGATAGTAGTCAACTTACATGTACTTGCGTACTTAAAGTTCCCCAAAATTCGTGAGGTGGAACAGGCTTAAATTAGGCATTTGAGTTTGTGCCACAGGATACCCACTTCGTTTGGTGTAATAATGAATCGAAACACAAAATAATTTTGTTTGAGCTATAGTAAATGTTTGTAATGAAAAAAAAAATGTGATCAACAGATGAGAATGAAAAGGGTTAGTTTTAAAAGAAACTGTCAGGTGCTACGTCTTTTGGGGAGTGAAACACGAGAATATGGTTTGTCAACGGAATTGACCACCGTAAAGAGATTAAAAAAGCTGACGTTTCTAGTGTTTGCCCTTCCACAGATCGCATCGAGGAATTGCGGGTTATGTATGGTTTGTGCACAGAATCTGGAGCTACGTGAAAAACGGAAATAAATAGAATGAAAAGCGTTCATTGATACGATTTGAAAGATGAATTTTTGCTCTAGATTTTTTCCCCCTTTCGGTGTTAACTTGATCCCGGGGAGGGGGGTGGGGTGGGGGTGGGGGTGTACTCCAGAAAAATTGGGTAGGGCGTGCGGCCCCCTTCCCGAAACACTTACCTTATTTCAGAACAAAAACAGCGTTTCTCCCTACCCTATTTCAGACCTGATCAAAAATTTGATACCCTGTTTCAGACTTATTTCATGTGCGCGATAAAAGATAATTAAGGACAAAAAAGAAGGGCTTTTGCAGATGATCTTATCGCCTACTGTCGAAGAAGTAGCTTCTTCTAAAAAAGTATACCCAATCCAAGACGAATGGACAAACCATACCTTATTTCAGACCAAAATGTTCAAAATCGATAACCTATTTCAGACCAACACGGCTAAAAATCCATACCCTTTGGTGCCCCATATACCTGATATAGCGCATATAAGGGAGTACCACCTCCCCCGACCTTTTTTTTTTTTTTCATTCGCTGATAATTATTAAAAACAAATTAATGGTACCCAGCTACGCCATTCTTTTTCTTTTTTTCTCTTTTTGTTTTGTTTTTTGTGAATGATATATGAAATAAATCATACATGAACTGCGGAAATGAAATCAAATGAAGAATGATCCTCGCAGTTGTGAACGCAAATTATGCAATTGCGAAAAGAAGCCTGAAAAAAATTCAGGACTTCAACGGGGTTTGAAACCGTGACCTCGCGATACCGGTGATGACCCCGATGAAGTCGATGACCCCGTTGAAGTCCTGAATTTTTTTCAGGCTTCTTTTCGCAATTGCATAAATTGCGTTCACAACTGCGAGGATCATTCTTCATTTGACTTTTGTTTATTGTAGGTTATACGTTGAGCACCAATTCTTCAATTAATACAAAGACCCTAAACCTGAACTATTCGGTCACTACCTTGACGACGGCATCGGTGCAGTGTTTTGAGGAACTCAATGAATTTATAACCTCCGTCAATTCCTCTCATCTGGCTCTGAAATATACCTTGGAAATTATAGAAGCTTCGCTGGCTCTTCTTGATATCAAAGTTTCTATCCGTGGCAATAACTTATGTACCAGTGTGCTCTCCAAAGTCACAGATTCTCACAGTTATTTATTGTATTCATCTTCACATCCATCTCACGTCAAATAATGAAAGCCACTGCTCCCTGTTACGGTCGTAGGAAAATCCACGGAAATTTAATCAAATCAACATAGCCGGCGTTGAGTAAATTTTTCACAGACAAAGGAAAACGTGCTATAATTGTAAACGCTCACAAAATAAAAAATAGAGTTATAACTGAACATACATTACTTGAGTGAACTCGCCTACCAGTAAGCGAACGAGTTGTAGAGGCGTAGACGAGTTTACCGGTATTCCTAATTCGGCCGGGTTTTCTTAATAAAAAAAAAAAAGAATGCGTGATTTGGACTTCTGCATTATTGTTTGTTGTCTCGTCACTTTCTCACTCTCCCCGCCGCATAGAAAGTGATCCTAATTTTCTCACGGCTCAATCACAGTGTTTCCGGTGACAAAAATTAGTTTTGACAGCCGCACTTGCGAATTTTCACGCCTTCTACTTTACACGGGCTGACTCACTGACAGATTGAAATTCAAATATGTAAGGAATGCGGGGTCCACAACCCCGCATTCCTTTGTAATACTTCCAGATAGACTCCGCTGCGTCTCGTCATGTATCTCAGAACGCGGGCGAGGATAGGTCGCGGCCCTCCGTTTTTGCCTTTGCCAATCCGATGAACACGCTGAATTTCATCCTCCTTTGCGTTTTCATAATCAAGCTCTTGTTCTAAAAAGCGACGGAGTCTTTGTTCTGTATCCTCTTTGCGATCTGATCGTCTTTGTGTCTCTCGGATGTTCATAAACTTAATGTTCTCGCGTCTCGAGTAAGCTTCTTAATATACATTTTTATCATGTAATTGCTTAGTTTGATCTTCAAGTTCTTTTACTTTTTGCCTCACATTTGTCGCATTTGTTTCACCTGCCTCTTGCTTATTCTCTATAGACTTAATCTTTTCTTTAAACTGGGTGTTGACATTCTGAAGTCCTTCTGTTAATTGATTCAGTTCTTGTTTGGTCGAGATTTCAGATTCTTCAAGTCGCTGCGTTCTCAATTCTAGATTCTGTAACTTGGTCTCAATATTCTCTAAAAAGCTTTCTATTTTGTCTTGTTTCTGAAGCTTTTCAAGAATCTGTTTTAATATGTGACTCACGTTCTCCGACATGTCTAATGCTGCCCAAATTTGGTCTTCACCAGCGTCTTCATCGACGTCGCGAGAGTCTTGGTTTTGTCGCCTTTTTCTTCTCGGGAGAGTCGTTATCACCATCCAGACAACATTTTTGATTCAATATTTTGAGTATATTTTGGATGAAATAGAATTAAAAAGGGGTTTGACAGAGAGCAGAATCATATACTGCACAAGAAGTGGGCGGCGCAATTTTTGTGTATGACCGCAAAGATCCGAAGAAATGTTTTGTTTAAATTATGTTACATGCCCATGTCTTCTAAAACTAGCAAAGAAGTAGCGCTGGAAGAACTGAGCGAAGAAGATGGTTGAATTTGAGTTCTTAATTGTACAATAGCATTTGGTATGAGTGTCAACTGCAAAGGAGTTAGGAGAGTTATTCATTTTGGACCTTCTAAATTTGTGTGTAGCCTAAATCCAAGAAAGTGAAAGGGCTGGGATGGGCAGCCAAGTAAAGCCTTTCTATTATATCAGTCATTAATGGTCTTTCAAGTTGATCAAGACATGAAAGATTATGTTAAAGGCAAATATGCCTCTAGGCGTAAATTTGTAATGGGACCGTTTGAGTAAACCGATGGAAAATCTCAGATAGCAAATGGTAAAACTACAAATGTCTGTTGTAATTTGTACTCATAGGATGCCAACTTGGTTGCACTAGTTAACTTTTGTACTTGTACCTCATGTTTGAAACATTCGATCAGTTTCTATGGTACAAAATAGGAGCACTGCCACCGGACTTATCCCCCTCACCCCCCTGGAGCACTGCCAGCGGACTTATCCTCCTCACCCCCGGTAGCACTGCCAGCGGACTTATCCCCCTCACCCCGGGAGCACTGTTTGGTCGTTAATCGTTTGTCAGATTTTTCGACCGTTTAATTAGTTGTTGTTAACGCTTGTTAATTATGTATTTATGTTACCTTTATTTGCTGCAGCGATAATAACGCGTTGCCGACTTTTTTTTTTTTTAAAGGTTAATTATCTCAAATTCCAGTCAGACATTAGGCAACAAAACGTGAGGAGTTTAAATTTTTAAAGTACGAGATCTTTTAGGTGGTATTAGAATAAAATCATTCAGTGCTTTTTCAAGTGAATTGTAAATGAAGTTTTTAATTCCAGTTTTGCTTATATTTGCGACTTTTTTTTGAAGCTTTGCAAGGAAATGTGAACGGCTCAATTTATGCACATTACGAGCTTTTTGCCTTGTGCGTGCTTGCCATTTAGCCATTTCCGAACTAATATTTTTGTAATCATAGCTCTCTAGGAGGTTTACCTCGGTGTAAAATCCTGGCGAGGTTTTCTTTGTTTTATGAGGTATTGTTTAGCTTTACGTCATTGTTTGGAATGTTTTGTTTACTTTGTTTTACATCATTCGTGAGTTTCCCAGGTTTTTACACCGAGGTAGAGCCTCTCTATGAGACCCAATATGAATCAAAATGTTATTTACTTGTATGTAGTGTAACATTTTAATATTTCCTAGTAAATCTTGAAGAAAATTTCGAGAATGAACAAAAGAAAACTGGCCTTCAAAACTTTATTTGCAATTTACTTGGACTGACGCTCTTAGAGACTTTCTTTTTTTGTATTTTGGCCTATTAGGTGCGGGACTCGAGTAGTTTACAAGTTTGGTTGTGAAGTTTCTTACTGGATTTCGAGATACTGAACGGACACGAGTTACCATCGCTATGTGACTTGGAAACCAATGAGACCAACACAAAGACACCAAGCCAGATCAACGTGAAACAGTGATTAAATCTAATGGCTATGCCTTATGACTCATCTCTTTTTATACTGTTAATAAAAATTCATAATGTCATCTGCAGTTCTTTGATTGCACTCACGTGATAAGACAGCCATGGTGGTTCCAAAACAATAGAAAAATGTAGCTCAAGGTTTGCACAATAATAGAGTCAAATTCCCGATGACTTTTTCGCTATTATTCTTTCCACCAACATGGCCGCCGTGACGTCAGGTGGAGTCAAAGAATGAAAAATATTTTGATCAACTAACACTGCATGAAAATTCGGCTATGGTCACCTTACATTCCGCATCAAAGGCTTGACAAAAGGGCGTGCAAAAAGAAACTCCTTTGGCATGTTTTGTGATGGTTGTAGTTTTTTATCTCACCCTTGAGTTTTCTTTCGCTCGCGTCAAAGATTTTGTGCCTTTGATAAGCAACAAAAGGTACCTATCAACAAACCAAAGCAACATTTTACAGTACTTTTAATTTTATGTTGATTTTGATATCAGTCGATAGCGCATTACCTTGACTAGGCTGGCTTACATACAGTCATTTTTCGTGCAGTACCGATGGGAACGGTAATTAGTGGGTTGGCACAGTTTACCTGTCAGAAGAAATCTTTGTAATTTGCATTGGCATTCAATGAGATGCTTAACATTACGACAAATTGCAGTTTTTAATGTAACTTCATATTATCATCGTACACATCACAATGTATCATCACAGTACGACTACCCTGGGGAAGGGAAATGTTAACTGAAGGATTCGTACTCCGCTAGCAGTAACTAATTCGGCCCTTTCTTCTGGATCACATTTTTGGTTACACATATAGAACAAGGGGCTAATCACTGGCGCTATAACCTGAGGGATTGAGTTAAAAGAGAGACGCGTAAAGCTGGGAAAAACTCACGAATGGCGTACATCAAAGAAAACAAAACATTCTAATGACCTCCCTAAACATATAGCGTAAAGCAAAACAATACCTTAAAAACAAAGAAAACCTCGCCAGGTTTTTACACCGAGGTAAACCCATTTTTTTCTGGTTGAGGTTGAGGTTTGCTTTTAATCACGGAGACATTTTGTCGAGCTGGCTCCATCCACCATGAAGTTATTTCTCAGTTCTGTTGCTCTCTGCGCTTAATTACAGTGACGGTCGGCTAAACCTCAAAAACAACTTTATTTTACGCAGCTAGACGTTCGAGTTGTTTATCTGACTAATTGGATGATAATTAAGAAATGTTTCTCATGTAAATCCCACCTCCACGAAGACAATGGCAACTCTTTCAATGGGAAGTGAGAGATTCTACAGTAGATTCTCACACAACCACAGGGAGCAGAGAAGTCCTATTTGATCGTATTTCCAGTTAAATTCGCCGCACAGTTGCAGCGATGCTTAGACTCACCGTAAGTACGTGATCAGACAACAAACAAAGGATCGTGTTACGCCGCTGTAGCTGTCAACGCTGCTGTTGAAATTTTATCCGCAAACAGTAATGACTGTGGGCTTGTCACCAGTGGTGACTAACAGTAAAGAAAGAGACAAGGGATGAAAGCGATTTCGGTCAAATTTTGAATCGCCCATAAATCGCTAACATTTGAATGAAAATGCCTCATTTTCAGCAAGTGGTGTGGAAATAATATTCTCTCCTCAGCCTTAAATAGAAACAAGAGGCTACAATTAGCCTAAACTCGGGCTTGCAAAAAAGCAGTATTGTATCCCTAATTTAGCGCTAAACAAAAGAATAGAGAGAAGTCTGTCTTTCTTACATCGGACGCATTGCGCTTAGCTTGTGTTGGAGTCTATTTCTTTAGACCCCTATCAACATATATCCCTCTAAAATTACAAAATTGCTTTACAGCTCAACCATTGAGAACAATAATTATGACACTTGTAAAAATATTTCTAACAGAAAATGAAAAAAAAAAAGCCCACGATATGTGTCACTAGTAGTTGTGGAACCAGGGTTATCTGCGTCAGAGGCAGGAACAACGACCTCTAGACCACAGAGGCTCATCACCTTTTACTTGCATAAAAATAGTGTATTGATTCCAAAAAAATTAGCACACTTGTTTTCGCGGGACAATCTAATTTTCGCGGGTCGCGTGTCGCGGGTAAATTGTCACGGGTCGCAGGTGAATTGTCGCGGATGAATTGTCACGGGTCGCGGATAAATTGTCGCTGGTGAGAAACTAGTAATTAGATTGGTCGTCTAAGGTCTTGCTTTCTTGAACATGCTCGTGGCATGTGGAAGTGACAGAGATAGAAGCTTTATTTTTCAAAACAGCTTATCCCTATCTCAGATAGTATAAAAAAAAGTACCTAAACTAATTGAGTAAGTAAAACTTCAAAAACTAGCATGCACAACAACAATAGGTCATGTTTTAAGGTGGGGGTACTTAACTTAACTTTTTTATTTATATAGCGCTCATATCCATATATCGATGTCCATGGCGCTTTACAGTTTACAAATTTACAGTAATTTACAATAAAACGATCTAAAATATTAAATTCTATGGAAAGTTATTATACAATAAGTATTATTACTTCTGTAAACGATCTATAAAATATTATTATTATTATTATTATTATTATTATTATTTCAAACAACAATTATTAAAATGAAAATGATAGAATCAAATGATGAAAGAAATATCAAATCAGTCGATAAAAACAAAAATGATTGAAAGAAAAAATGTAAAGAGGAACGTTTTGAGTCTGCTTTTAAAACTAGCAACTGAGGAGCAAGAACGAATATCTGAAGGTAACCTATCCCAAAGTCTCGGAGCAGCGAATGAGAAGGACCGAAAACCATAAGTGGTAAGCTTAGCTCTAGGTTCAACAAGAAGATTATTTGTAACAGAGCGAAGAGAGTAGTAAGAGGAACGATACGAAAGAAGATCAGACAGATAGCAAGGAGCCAGACCATTTAAGGCCTTATAAGTGAGCAAAAGCAACTTGAAGATAACCCTATAGTATACAGGAAGCCAATGAAGATTAATCAACACAGGGGTGATATGATCAAACTTCCTTGTAAAAGTGACAACACGAGCAGCAGAATTTTGAACGTGCTGTAGCATGTCAACAAGATATTTAGGGAGCCCATAAAGAAGAGCATTACAGTAATCAAGTCCGGAAGAAATGAAAACATGAACAATAGTATGAGCAGCATTAGTAGTAATATATTTCCTAATAAAAGACAGATTTCTTAAATGAAAATAAGACGACTTGCAAATCTTGCTGACTTGGAGTTCCCCAGTCATGCATTCATCGAAAACTACACCAAGATTAACAGCAGAAATACAAGGGACAATAGTTTCACCACAAACTACAATCTCATCTAATGGAGGGCGACTAAGAAATCTAGAGTGGATGCACATCAGCTCCGTCTTATCATGATTTAGCTTCAAACCATTAGCTAGCATTCACGACGAAATATCACTGAGACATTGTTCCAAAGACTTCTTGATTGTACAAGCTGTTGGTTACCCTTAAACGACAAATACAACTGAGAATCATCATAACTGACATTATGACGCTTAACAACGTCAGCTAATGGAGAGGTATAGAGCAAGCAAAGAAGAGGCCCTAGTACTGCGCCCTGTGGCACTCCGACATCAAGGTTGACAAGGCACGAGGAAGTCTCATTGATACCAACAAATTGCTTCCTATTCGTGAGGTACGAACTAAACCAGCTCAGAACAACATCCCTAACACCAAAACGATTAGCAATTCTATCAAGTAAGACAACATGAACAACTGTATCAAACGCAGCTGACATATCAAGAAAAATCAGAATGACACAGTTGCCAGCATCAACAGATTGCAGGATGTCGTTATAGATACGTACCAAAGCCGTTTCAGTGCTGTGCATAGCTTTATACGCCGACTGAAACAAATCATGAAGATCATGTTCAGCAAGATAACAATTAAGCTGATATGCAACAGCCTTTTCAATCAGTTTAGATAAAAACTGAAGATTTGAAACAGGACGGAAATTTGAAAAAACTACATGATCAGCATGAGCTTTTTTAAGAATAGGAGTGAGTTTGGCCACCTTAAGAGAATCTGGAAACACACCTTTAGACAGAAAAAAGTTGATAATTCTCACCAAAGTAGGTAAAAGAGAATCAAGACACTTTAACAAAAGAGAGGCTTGCGGTATTTCGAATTGCATATTTTGTTTGCATCAACATTCAAACCGATTTCCAGACGGTAGGTTTTGTTTTATTTTCACCAAACCTCTTCCTTTCGATAATAATACAGTCAACTCTCTCTAAGCGAACACCACTGTAAAGCGGACACCTTGTCAAGGTAGACAGTGTTTACTGGTCCCAACCGAATTTCCCATGTTTCTCTGTTTCTCTATAAGGCGGAAACCTCTCTAATACGGACAGCGGACACTTTTTTAAAGCAAATTTCTGGTAGAAAATACCTGTCAAGGCGGACACTAGAATGGTATTCTTTATACAATAAAAAGATTTTGGCCTGGATATTATTTCAAATTGGGGCTAACATCCCACCCTGGGGCTACCATAGCAACCCTGTAATATCAAACAGATCTCATAAGAAGAAAAGTTATATCTGGCAAATATCGTTCTGTGTGATCGTGAGCGGAAGGGGACGACTTACAGCGTTTTGCCTATTCACCGGTGAAAGACAAACATCTGCTCGCTGGCTTGTTTTGAAATAAAGATCTATTTTCAATTCTGACGTCACAGGTTTACATGGTGTCAAATTACATTATCTCTCTATAAGGCAGACACCTGGAGCTGGTCCCGAGGGTGTCCGCCTTAGAGGGAATTGACTGTTTAACCAAAAGATGAATACTCCGTCTGTCGTTGAACCTTGAATTTACTTTCCCGCGATTGAATGAGGCTAGTTTGTCACGTATCTCCTTCTGAGAGTTCCTCAGTTGTCCTCTATTTGTCGGCGGTGACCGCTTTGGCACCATGCACCTTCAGTGAGTTGTGAAAACTGTGCAAATCTTTGGAGGTCAAAAAGTCGGGATTTATTTTTGCGGGATCAGATTTTAACGGAATTTAGCGAAAATGTCCCTCACACGTTACCCACCAAAGTGTATGAGGCTTTTACAAATTCGAATTATTTTTATTCTATTGACCAATTTTACAATGGATTTTCTCAGGAACCAATCGGAATACTGTAAAAGCCTTAAATACTTTGTAAGCCTATTTTCTCCTGAATGATATAGTCCAG
Organism: Pachyseris speciosa; assembly: GCA_016490735.1. Taxonomy (NCBI): domain Eukaryota; kingdom Metazoa; phylum Cnidaria; class Anthozoa; order Scleractinia; family Pachyseridae; genus Pachyseris; species Pachyseris speciosa. The sequence continues at coordinate 270,014 of JAEMWC010001079.1, read as the reverse complement.
TTTGTTTGGATGTCCGTAGTCAGTCTAGTAACGCAAGAGCTATTAATTCGGTTGAGCAAATATTGTCAGTTTTTCGTTTGGAAGCTTGCGCACAGGTGCGATTTTCTGAAACACACCCCTGAAGGTTTGCAATAACTGTAACTTCAATGAGCCTGTCGTATTCTGCGAAACTATTTTACACCGGGTGATAATCTTTTGTTTATATAAAATTCACTGACGTCAAAGACTGATCCTGAACAATTAGTCTTCTACCGCGACAATTTGCCCGCGACCCGCGACAATTCACCCGCGACCCGCGACAATTTACCCGCGACACGCGACAATTTACCCGCGACACGCGACCCGCGAAAATTAGACAATCAACAACAACTTTATTTGAGTGTCTAATCTTCTAGCTTGCCCTCAGGCCTACTAATCGGGGACACTACTTAAACTACTTATTAATGATAAATATAAATACATAATACTATAGGATGATAAAATTTATATATTCTAAAAACTACTTCAAATATACACAATATTCAATATACTTCGAAAATGCACACAAAAAAATTTCGCTTCGATGGATATTTGTTTGAGAAAGAAAGCGCTGATCGAATGATGTAGTTTTATTTCGCTTAAACGTTAATGGAGTCTCGGTGAAATGTGAGGAGAAAAATAATCAGCAGAGTGAAACTGTTTACAAGTACGTCAATCCAGGGTCATTTGAAACATAAGAAAGTAACGTTTCTGCGGTCAGTTTCAAGTCACTCAAGTAAAAACTAATCACTTATCATTCAAAAACTAATGTCCAGAAATTGAGATATTGTGGAAAAATAGTAAATAAACTATCTGTCAAAGTCTCAGGGGTGTATGATATCCCGTACTTGAGTTATTCAACAAAATGCACCGGAACAAATGTACCGGACTGTACCATAATGGAGCGGACACGGGAAACACGGCAGTCTAATTAAAAACATCTGGAGTTACGTTCGGTCATATTAAAAAGCTTTCTTCTCACAGTTGAACTTGCAAATATTCGTGTGGACATATCTCTTAACATATTAGTAGTTCAGACTTCAAAGCCACATGGTGAATCGACGTTTTCCGATACGTGACAACAGGTATCATTTATCCGTTCGTGTCTGTTTCTTTGCAGTGTATATCCATAGACCCCTATCAACATATATCCCTTGAAAATTGAATTGCTTTACAGCTCAACCATTTATAACTGACAATAATTATAACACTTGTAAAAAATATATTTCAAAAAGAAGATGAAAAAAAGGAACGCAAAATAAAAAGAAAAAAGAAAAGAAAAGATGTCGATAGCAGGAAGTCGAACCCGTAACATCTACATCATATGCGGTGAAGATGACCGCTAGGCCATGGTCATTCAGCGTAACTAATTAGGTAAAATAGTTTAGTTATTCCAAAATGACCATTATTAGTTAGAGCTTGCGCAGAAACTCCGGAAGTGAGCCTTGTGGATGAAACTCGTCGACGACGACGACGACGACGACGAAGAAAAACGGAACTCATTTTCAGACTCGGGCGGCGTTCCTCGCCTGAGTAATTAACCAGAAAGCTCGTGAAATTCAACTTTCGGGGAACGATTTTGAAAGCGTTTTAGGTTCGCTTTCGTACAATGTGGACCGGAGGATACCGGTGACGGAAATACGTCATCAATTGTTAGGAGATGAATAATACGCAAGATCGGAAGTAATTTTCACAAGTAATTCGTACAGAGTCCATAACTGTCATTTCAATAATATGCGATTTCGTTCAGGAGGTTGAGTGATTCGATGGTATCGCCGTTTATAGTACCACTCGACGACTTGATGCAGCAAAGGTCAGCACTTACTGGAAACTCAACAAGGTTGTAGATTCCAGAATCGAGAATGCACGCAAAGAAATTCTGAAAATTCTCACCAATTTCTGCTGAGCGATTCGTTTTCCACTTTCAATTTTTTACCCTTGTGTTTGTTAACTTGTTGTTGATGCGTTCTCGAAACGAATTTTGATGGCTCTGGACTATCAGTTGTTTTGAAATTTGAAGTTCCGTCACCGGTATGTTACGGTCCACATCAAACTAGTCACGTGGTACCCAGTTTCATCCCTCGTCTCTTTTTTACTCTCAGCACTTCGTGCCTCGTACGGAAAGCTTCGCTTTCAGCAATCGTCACCCGAAGGGCAACGGCTATTGTCACGGATAGGCTTTCAACAGCAGCGTGACAGGAGCGTAACACGATCGCTTGTATGTGGTTTGATCACGTACGAAGATTCAAATCCGACAAGATTGATTCGTACTGCAATTGTACGGTGAATTTAACTGGAAATACGGTCAAATAGGACTCCTCTTCTCCCTGTGACACAACTTCGAGAAACTGTAGCGTAACACCTCAGCGACATAAAGCAACTTATAAACAATCTCGTCGACTAACCATGTTCTCTGAACAACAGATCGAAATAAACAGCAGAGCGTTTTTATACGTTTTTTGTTTACCATATAGCATGGAAACTTTGCGGGTTTTA
>JAEMWC010001079.1:197500-262500 GCA_016490735.1 Pachyseris speciosa | reverse complement strand
TATTCTTGGAGGATAGTCAGTAGACCTTGAGAACCGGGTAGACTTTACCAGCTATAGTAATTTCTTTCCAAACACCAAATCCGTTCCGCGGTTATTGCGATCACAACACAAAATATATTGTCCCAATTGCAAGTGGTTGAATGCCTGGGTCAGGAACGAGAAATGGTTTGTTTGTGCTATTACTGTCCAGGATAATGGCACAATGAAATTTTTTGAACTTAGGAAATTCTCAATATTCTTCACATTTTGAAGTGTAACAGGCTCCCCCGTACTCAGTTGTGAAAGCCTGACACTTTTCCTGAAAATAGCGCGTGGAACTGGTGATGATTTCAAGGGGAAACGTCAAATAAAAGCGCCAATTTGACTTTTCGTTGTTATTGGTGTTGTTTTCAATATGAGGGATACAGTTACTCCCTTATTGGCACTAATTTTTGCGGGACTTAATTTACACGATTAAAAAAAAAATGCGAAATTTAATTCCCGCGAAAAAAGGTTACGAAGAAAATTAGCGACGCGAAATTTAATGCCTTGACGCAAAACCTTTTTTTTTTTTCAAGTTAAACGTAAGTTTACACGATTATGATGTGCCCAAAGTTCTTGTCTTGTATTTTAGGGTCATAAATGCCCTATAACACGACTTTTCTGGCAAATCGCGAAATTAAAGTCTCGCAAAATATTCCTCTTTCATTGTCACGAAATAATGTGAAGAAAACGAAAGCGATTTGGCTGGGCAAATGGGCTAATAATAGGAATAGGCCATTCTGGTTGAAATGGTTACACAGTCAGGTTAAAATCCTCGGCATTTATTTTTCTTATGATGAAAAAGGAAACAACGAGATTAACTTCCATCGAAGGATCCAAAAACTGCAGACAAAACTTGACATATGGAATTCAAGAGACCTGACTATCTTTGGAAGGGCCAGGATAATTAAAGCCTCAGGCCTATCACAACTAGTTAATTCAGCTTCACGAATTAAAAACTCTCTACCTATACGATCGACAACAGGACCTAATATTATTTAATAATAAGGAAATATTGATTGGTGGGAGACCCATTTTTTCAAAGAATGGTTTGAGAAAGGGGTTATTTCAATTAAAGATCTATTAAATGAAAAGGGTGATTTATTGACATTCCAGCAGTTCTGTGATACGTATTCATGCAAAGCCAACTTTCTTCAGTACTATAAAATAATTAGCGCTATACCTAGTTGTTTACTGGCCAAGGCCAAAACGACAAGCCCCTTCGACATAAGGTTTTTTCTCCAGCAGTGATATTGATTTCACTTTGAGCCACAATACACAAATCAACTTCCTTAAGTCCAGGTCGAGAGATTTCTACAAATTGCATAACGACAAGTCCCACTTTCATATGCAGGCTGGTCCCGAACGATGGAGCGAAAACCTCTCTCTTAACAACGATGCGTAGAGTAAGATCTTTAGGTCACTGAAACACGTCTGCAAGGAAACCAGGTTGAAGGAATTTCAGTTCAAACTCATTCATAGAATAATAGTAACCAGAAACGAACTATTTGGCATCAAAACTGATATGGATTGCTTGTACTGCGATGAAAAAGAATCCATCGAGCACACGTTTAATTTATAGACTGCACCTTTACTTAATCGTTTGTGAGGAAGGTTGTGGAATGGTTCAATGAAACGAACCAGTGTCAGATTTCGCCTACAACTGAAGAACTTTTAGTTTGTCTTAACCGAATATCAATAAACAGAACAGAACAGAACAGATTCCCGGTAATCATAAAACAATGGTTAAACAATACTTCAATTACACCACACTCTTTATGTGCAATTATGTTTACACTTACAAACTTAACGAGGATGCCCTGTGCTTTCCTGAATCCATAAATTAATAATCATCAATCATAATTAAAAGGATGCCTTTGCCTAATCTGATCCTTTTACCCAGAAGTAATGAGTAGTGTGTTCTTGTACTGTATTTTTGCATTGTTAGTAATGTAGAAGAGTAGTATTGTCAAAAAATGTATATTATAGTATGGAAAAGAATTCTTTTTTAATTTACCTACTGTAATTAAGAAACCTAACTCTAATTTGTTGAACGGCATACACACACACAAAAAAAATAAATAAATAAATAACTTGCGTTCACAACTGCGAGAAAAAATAACTAAAATATTGGCTACGCATTCCCAGAATACAGTAGCCACAAAAATCACGCTAAAAATATGTCGAGTAAAAATAGAGAAACTTGAGTGAAGAAAATTTTTTTTCTTTTTGACATACCTTCCTAAGCTTTTGACTATTCTACTGGTATCAATCAGATCCTGTTCCTTGACAGCGATAGCGGTTCTTTGACACAAAAATTACTCACTTTCCAGCTTTATCCGCCACGGTTTTGAACTTTAAAGTTAAGCTTTCTTCTTTGGTAAGAAAAGTACTATACGGCGGAATGCCGTTTCCAGGTGAATCGTCTTCGAAAAATCTAACTTCGCAAGCCCGTGCGAGAACGAATTCTCTGGTATCAATCGGAATTATTGTTTAAAAACAATGTCGTTCACATCCATGGAACTGTTTTTCCATCAAAGTTTTGGTCCACCATCAGTAATTAGCATTGAAGATGGACTGTTTTCAAATCTACTTGGATGAAGAAGCGCCATGAGTGCTGTGGATGTTTCGCAAGTTCACTGTTTTCGCAAGATGTAGCCAAGTACGGTACGCCATTCTGTTCTGTCATTCTTCTGTTTACCAGGCTTTTTACGGATAGAAATCCTCGGGAAAAGACTGAGAATGACAACAAATAGCGGGAAAATTAAAGCCGTGAGGAGGAAATCGAATTTTCAATACGCCGTCATAGTCCGAAGTACAGTACATTTTCATACGTCAAGAATGTCCGATATTTCGCCTAAACGGACGAAAATTGATTTATTTAAGAGTGGAAATTTTCCGGATAACAAGCTTTTTCTATTATCTTAATTTCTTCGCTGTTATAGACAACCTTAGATTACTCGACAGGGCCGCCATCTTTTTTATTTTCATTTTGGACCCTTGCAAATTTCTATAGCAACGATCATCCAATAGCATCTCGCTAAAGAAGGAAAGTAATTGACAGCTCTCGAGACTGCTCTGAAGTGACTCTGCCCACTATTGTCCCTCATTTCTTGCCATGTTTCGTTTAGTTGCTAAACAAACACACGGAACACGAAATCTACTGGATTTCTCGTTAAGCCTTGAAATGTTTACAAATGAACAATGAAAACCGCAACAACGAACGCCCCTGCAAAAACCGATTTCAAATGGTTTAGTGAGTGGCAGACTCAAACCCACGTGGCTTTCGCCGGGTTCTTTCAGCAAACACGCTCAATCTGGCACGTGAGGACTTTCTAGAAATCAATCGACAGTTCGTTTTGACGTCACTCTGTTTAAGCAATTGGCCACTTCCGCATCTCCCATAATACACTTCTCCCCCCCCCCTATGGCGTTCCATTGCGGACAAAATATCCAAGTGGTAAAATATCTAGTCAAAAATCGAAAAGCGTTATCAAAAATAAAAGATCAGTCCAAATATAAAAAACATATAAATTCGAAAAGTTTAAATAATTGATTGAGAATTGTATTAATTGAAACAACATGTGCTACAATAATACTTCGTCGAAAAACAGATTCCACGAAGTCGAAAAAAAAAATCTAAGTCGAGAAAATGGGGGAAAACGCTGACCAGCTTGGTCATATCAGCTTGCTGATTCAGATTGATTCAGATGTGATTAGGGCTTGATTGGGGCAACATTTTCAGAAATGGCGGCACGATGGCTACCTAACACTGGAGAGTTTTTCTTCTCCCTTGCTAGTCTGATAGAAAACGCTGAAAGACAGCTTAGTTCAGCATCTTATGACACCTCTGAATTTTTGCTTCGGCGCCTGGATGAGTATGAAAGAACGCTCTCAACTTTACAGTCAAGAGTTGGGGAAAGCTACGGTAGTCTGCAAAATGTTATCATGGCAGACATTACGTACCTTTTGGATCGTGTGTCCTTTCTTCGATCGCATTTTGAGCAGCGACAATTTCTGGCTTGGGATAACGACTGTAGTTTAAGAGAAAGTGAACAAAGGAACGTGGGTTCTCTTGAAACTGAACAATCGCAGAACGAGTCGCCTGGCCGACCAAGGTTTGCAATCAGTCGCGAGCAGTTAGACGCTCTACACGGGGACTGCGGATTACGCTGGAGCGATATTTCCAGAATGTTTGGTGTATCTACCAGAACACTGCGTCGTAGAAGACATGAACTGGAGATGCGAGTGGAAGGGAGAGAATTCACTCAACTCAGTGATATTCAACTTGATCATTACACTAGGCAGGCATCACAAGTTACCCCAGCTGCGGGTTTAAGGTTGGTCCAGGGGTATCTGAGACAGCATGGTTTGAATGTTCAAAGAATTCGTGTTCTCCTCTCTTTACGGAGAGTTGATCCAATCACTGCCACTCTAAGAAATGCAAGAAGGATCATTCGACGAGTTTATAACGTTCCTTCTCCCAATGCACTGTGGTAAGTGTATGGATGTGATCAGACCTACCAAATAACCGGCCACTTACTGTACCTCATTGATTATGAATAGAACCTGATAGACGCAAAATGTGTTAGCAGACGTCAGAAGTGGCTAGTTATTCTGAAATTAGTGTAGGAAATCGCATGATCTCAAGTGCAATTCGTGATTAATAGGTATGAGTGATTTTGAAAGTTATCAAAGGGGAGTACAGTTTGAGAACTTTCAAAATCATGAGTATCTATTAATCACAAATGATATGAGGTCGTGCAATTTTTTAGTTATACATGTAACTTACCTTCAACAAAGTAATTAATTTTGAGATAATGTTGCCATCATGGAAACTTAAAAAGTACTCCTACTGAGTACTATTTGGGATTAATTACTACTCTTGACCAATCAGAATTGAATAATTTTTTTGAGTGTACTATAACTCCTAATTATTTAGCGAGGAATTCAGAACTACTTTGCACGTCCTAAATATCCTATCCCAAACTGCTTTTCTATTGCCTCACTTTTGGGTGATAAAATTTGGGCAATCAAATGCTCCTATCACCAGTAGAAGTTAGGAAGAATGGCTAACACTTGCACACTCTTCATTTCTTTCACATCAGTAAGAGTACTCCACTCTGTCCCAGGTATTGTGGTGAGATATCAAAATGTAAGTGCAAGGAAACTACACATTTGCATCTATTACATCTCTTTGGAAGCCTCATCCCTCCTAGTCACAAAACTCTATTTGATAGATAATGGTTGCAGGTAAAAATATTTTAACCTAGGTTAAATCTCAATTCCCTTTGTCTCCCACCCCTAATTATTAATAATTAGGACTTTGAGATTCAACCTAGGTTAAAATTTTTACCTGAATTTAATTCCTGCAACAGATACATCATTACATACAAGCATGAGTAGAATTGAAGGGCTCGGGGCAAGAACGTCCTCCCGGTTTTTGGTCGATTTTCGATGTGCTCAAAACAAACTGAGATTTGGCATGTGGACTTCATTCCAGTTAAAAAACATTGCTCTGTATTTGTTTTGGTTGATTTCCTCTTCGTTTTCGAGAAATAACGTATGCAAAAAACCCAAGTCAGCTCATTCCCTTGCGTATTAATATTCATGCGCGAATTGAATTACCTTTAGGGCACGTGAAATGATTGACGCTTGGAAAGTATTGTTTGATAGTGTGACGTAGACTATACATTTGGCGGTTAAAACATCGATTTAAGTTTCATTGATAGGAAACTTACGTGGCTGTGAGGTGTCGATTGCTAGCTAACTTTAATGGAAACTCGCCAGCCTGGTGGTCGAACGGACGTCATTTAAGTCTGTCGATCGGCAAGTCAGACACTTCTGAAAGAAGCCAGTGGTGTTTCTCTGTGCGTGCCAAACACTGGAACAAATCGGCGTTTCGCAGTACAGAGTACTGAGCCAGGCGGGACAGTCTGAAAGCAACTCTCGTCTTAAGAGCGACCCGCAGTTGAGAGTCTTGGCCCATTTGCCAAAGGTTGCCGTGCTAGAAATTCGGAAATAAGAGTTGTTTTTTGACTTAGGCGAAAATATCGGATGTTTGAAGACGTGTTGCGTGCGCTCGAAAGGATGTTTTTATGCCCACAATCCAATGCGACCACAGAGGGCGCTGTCTCCTTGAAAAGTTCTCGCGAGGACTGGAAATGAATATTCGCTCGGCTGCGGTGGGAAAATTTTCACTTCGGAGAGGGAAGATTACGGAGAATTCATCTAAGAGTGGGAAATCGGCAAGACGAGCAGTCAGTCCGTTTTCGATGAGCTGAGTATCTTGGAAAACCAGTGCAAGGAAAACTTTCTTTGCCGCACGCAGCAAATATTCAAAGCACAAATGACGTGACAAGGTGACAGCGTCCTCTGATAAACATGCTGGGGTATTTTAACATATAAATCACTTTTGCATCGAGTACCTCGGTTAGTTCGCTTATATGGAGTCTTGTAAACATCATCAAAAAGTATTTTCACGCGAGATTAACGGCAAAAAGCATTTTCACCCCAGATAAACAGTTAAAATTATTTTCACGCGAGTCGTGTGACAGCCCATTGTGTGCGATCGAATTTCATATATACCGGGTATGCAAATTTTCGGCAGTTTGAAGCTAAAGAATATCTTCAGAACTAGTTAGGCATGTTGTCCAAAGTCTTGACCTGTCGTCATTTAGTTTGATTTTAATACCATTTTCGTTCCATATTTTCCATTTGACGACGAAAATGAATCCATTGCCGACGTTTCTCAACCGCCAAAACCACGCAAAACTTACTATTCTGAAAGTGCCGTTTAGAAATGAAAACCGATGGAAAATGCACTGTTTGCAAGATACTCAGCTCATCGAAAACGGACTGACTGCTCGTCTTCCGAATTTCCCACTCTTTGATGAATTCTCCGTAATGTTCGCGCTCCGAAGTGAAAATTTACCCACCGCAGCCGAGCGAATATTCATTTCCAGTCCTCGCGAGAACTTTTCAAGGAGACAGCGCCCTCTGTGGTCGCATTGGATTGTGGGCATAAAAACATCCTTTCGAGCGCGCACAACACGTCTTCAAACATCCGATATTTTTCGCCTAAGTCGAAAAACAACTCTTATTTCCGAATTTCTAGCACGGCCACCTTTGGCAAATGGGCCAAGACTCTCAACTGCGGGTCGCTCTTAAGACGAGAGTTGCTTTCAGACTGTCCCGCCTGGCTCAGTACTCTGTACTGCGAAACGCCGATTTGTTCCAGTGTTTGGCACGCACAGAGAAACACCACTGGCTTCTTTCAGAAGTGTCTGACTTGCCGATCGACAGACTTAAATGACGTCCGTTCGACCACCAGGCTGGCGAGTTTCCATTAAAGTTAGCTAGCAATCGACACCTCACAGCCACGTAAGTTTCCTATCAATGAAACTTAAATCGATGTTTTAACCGCCAAATGTATAGTCTACGTCACACTATCAAACAATACTTTCCAAGCGTCAATCATTTCACGTGCCCTAAAGGTAATTCAATTCGCGCATGAATATTAATACGCAAGGGAATGAGCTGACTTGGGTTTTTGCATACGTTATTTCTCGAAAACGAAGAGGAAATCAGCCAAAACAAATACAGAGCAATGTTTTTTAACTGGAATGAAGTCCACATGCCAAATCTCAGTTTGTATTGAGCACATCGAAAATCGACCAAAAACCGGGAGGACGTTCTTGCCCCGAGCCCTTGAATTGTTTCCAATTAGAGGCCATAAACATCCTGGTCATGATTGTTGTTCCACTTTTGTAATATGTAAATTACTTATCAGGCAAGCTCATCAAAATGTGATCAGATTATAAATTATGTTCCCCGTGCCATCAAGAAATATGTCTTGTTTATATTAGCAGCATTTGTAAGTCTCCTTCTTGTGTTGTCTTATGTCACTTTGTATCCCTCTATAGGCACATTGATGGGAATCACAAATTGATTCAACCATACAGGATTGTCATCCATGGAGGGATTGACGGTTTTTCAAGACTTGTTGTGTATCTCAAAGCCTCAACAAACAATAGACCATCTACTGTGTTCAGTTATTTCCAGGAAGCAATCACAAGGTACAATCTTCCTTCTCGTGTCCGATGTGATCTCGGCATGGAAAACATTGAAGTGGGAAGATACATGCTGGAAGCAAGGGGACTAAATCGAGGTAGTATAATAACAGGTACATCTGTTCATAACCAGAGGATAGAAAGACTTTGGAGAGATGTGAACAGAATTGTGGTGTCTCGCTTTCTCAACATCTTTTTGTATCTGGAGAACCACAATGTGCTAGATCCGTGCAATGAAGTACACCTGTACTGTCTTCACCTTGTGTATCTGGATTTGATTAACGACACTCTAAATGAATTTTCTGGGGAATGGAACAACCACCCAATAACGACTGAAGCCAACTATTCACCTCAACAGCTGTGGGTAAGAGGAATGATCTTACTGCAGGGTTTGCGCTCTTCTGCTGTTCAAGATGTTGTTGACCCCTCCAACTATGGAATTGACGAAAGTGGTCCTGTTCCACAACAAGAAGATTGCAGAATTGTAGTTCCTCAGTCTGCTGTTTCATTAAGTGCAGATCAACTGCAACATGTCACAAGTGTTATTTTGGCATCAAGAGATGATTCTGGTAATGGGATTACCTCTTACCTTATGGCACTAGACACTGTAAATTCCTTCATTTATTAAATACTCGTCCATTTGTTTGATCTAAATCCTGTCTACCAATGAGGTTATTTACTAACCTCTCGCATTGATCACTTTGCCCTTTCAATTTTAGGAGGACCTTGGGATGGATTGTGGGCTTCTGGTTGTGGTATATTTATAAGGTACATAACACAAGAGAACACATTACGTGCAACATGTAATGTAAAGTATGCCCACCATATTTATTATATCAAATGGGACATGATAATTTCAATAACAACAAGTTTCTCTTACAACTTAGCTGGAACAATTCTGTAATGAGTTAACATTCCAGTAACAAAGCAGTTGTGCTGTTAACGAAAAATTAAGTGAAGAAAAATTAAAGTAAAACAACTTTTGTTAACAGCAACAATAACATGTAATAATTTGGGTATTAATTTCCCTAATAAAACAGTCTTTTTTTTTTCATCAGTTACAATTTTAATAAAGTTTTTTTTTATTTTTTCTTATCAGTATGAATAACAAAATAATTATTGTCAAACTTCCAAAACTGGGAACATGAAACCATGTGTAAAATGATCATGATTCATGCTTTGACTAATCACATGCAACCACAAGAAATCACTGAATTTACTGGGTTTGTATCAGTCACAGAACATTCTCATTTGCTCATCAGCCACGCCCATAACCCACATGCTGGCAATTTATGGCAACATTCATTGCCCTTTCAAATGACTCGTAACTGCTGTGGGCTAAAGGCAATTTTATTGTGTTGAAACATGACTCAGGATCTGGCAAGGTCCCCCTTGTAAATCTGACTTTCACTGAATGCCCACAGCTGGGTAGATATGGATGTCCACATATAAACTGGACTAATTCCTCCAACTTGGGCTTTAACCCAATACCAGACTCGGTACCATCAACCTTGTCATTGTCATCTGGTGAGAAGAAAAATTAAATCATGGTCATGTGGAAAACTAGCCTCCTTCACAGCTGTTGTTTGTGTCGGTCCTGTTCTCTCTCCCCACCAACGTCTGCTGAACCAAGCCAGAAATTCCATTCCCTTTGTGCCCAAGTATCCAATCAGGAGGGAGTGTAGAACGGACACAAACAACGGCCACAAAGGAGGCTATGGAAACTTAGCCACCAAAACTTAAAAGCCACAATGTGATTGGTCAGTTCCTGGAATGGAATGTCCGGCTCGGTTCAGCGGACATTGGTGGGGAGGGAGAATAGGACCAAAACAAACAACGGCTGTGAAGGAGGCTAATGGACAAGCGACTCCTATTCAATCTTTGCTTAGCCTAATTGGACAGGCTCCTTAGCTTGGGGCAAACAAATAGCAAGTGGAGCAGCAAGTCAAGAGTGGTCTGGCCTGATCCACTTTTCTAATGCTTGCTGGTTTCTTTTCTCAACAGTCTATTTTTCCAAGATACTTGAAACATAGATGCTTCCGACTTCAGTACAAAGATCACAAAAGTTGAATATTATTCAACTGATGCATTATTTGAACATTTTGCACAAAATAACCCTGATAACTACCTACAAATATTTTTTAAAGTAATATTTGCGCACAACTGTAGCTTGTAAGGAGAATTTCATGAAACATGTATCAAGGTTATATCATTTTGGTTCGGCTCAGCTAAGTAACAAGGCAATACAGCTATAATCCTGATTAAGTAGTAGTAATTTTCCATTACAAATATTAGATGTCAATCTCCACTGGGGCTGAATGACCCCTGAATGGGTCAACATCAATAAACAATGTGGAACTACCCTCACCCCCATTGCTTTTTAGCGTTTTGATCCCTCCTACAAGATCTGCATGATAAAAAATTGACAGCTATCACGAGAACAGGAAAGAAATGTTGATAATGCCCCACAGAATACACAGACATAAATAGGTAGTTTCCAAAACATGGACAATTAGCTTTACCTTCAGCAAGGTATTTAACATACTGGCTAAACCATAATGAAACTTCATGTTCTTGCGCAGATTGATTTGGTAAATACTCAAGACTGGAAAGCACATCACTTTTTGAAATAGACACATCGGATAGCAGGGGAAACACCACCGGAAGGCAGGCATCATTTGCTCTCAAAAGCTCTAGAATACCTAAAGTATTCAAGCCATCCATGAGATCAGAAATCTGGTCTCGTCTTGATTTAAAGACCTGATGAAACAGAATGCATTGAATGGCTTCGCTTTTGTTTGCAAGACTGAGAGACTGATTACCAAAACCAGCTTGGTAGAGGAGCAACGATACATCATCTCGCATTGCTAAGGTATTAAGTTCTTCTGCAACTTTGGCCCCTTGCAACTGAAAATAAAAGTCACAATCAACAATGGACATTAGTATCATAAAGTTTACCATTACGCCTCATGTTAATTAATATTCAGAAAAGAAATGTACATGAAAGTATTGACTGTCAAAACAAATCACTGGTGGTGAGTTTTGGCAGGTACTGATACTTTTTTAGCTCTTGGTTGGTAGGGCTTGTTTAGTTAATGTTACAATTTGTATTATATGTTGCAATAATAATATTAAAATATTGCAAGGTCCAAGCATACAGATATTTCCTTCTTACATTGTTGAATCAATCAACACTTGTCTCTGAGCCCAATTCCAATACCTCCTATTTTTCCTGCAGTATTGAACTGAGAATCCTTTAAAAAGGGTCACAGAAGTAAAATTTATTGCATCTCATTAATTACCTCAATACAAATATGTTTCACTTCTCTGTTTGCACAAACTTTCACTTACCGTAAAAGCTCTATTAAGCCCCCGGGGGGGCTTATTTCATTTCAGGCCTTATTAACGGGGGGCTTATTGGAGAGGGGGGCTTATTTCAAATCACTAATGCAGTAGAAGCGTCCAGATGTGGCAATATCAAGTCAAAACTTTGCAGATGTTTCTCTGGCCTGTTTCACTCTAGCATTTCAAGTTATCGTGCCAGTACATGTGTTCATCAGCCCACTCCTTAGAGTTTTGAATTTAAAAAGAGAGTCTCAGTGTTTTTACACATTTATAAATACCTGTTGTGTTTGATAGTAATAGGTCAATGGCTTCTGCCAGATCTGAAGTCTGTGATACAGCATGTGCTATAGTTGCATGGTTGGAGTTTGGAAACATGACTCTGAGCTGATCTCTTACAAACTGAGGGCCAACTCCACTGCTAGGTGATGCACTGCATGTAGCCATGGAGGTAGGTGTGTTGAACTGGGCCATATTGTCAAGTGTGTTACATGCAGCAGTATTCTCCACAGTGTCATTCAAGGTAGTGTTGACAGGTGTACTAACTGTGGAAGTAGAAGTTGAAGAGTAGTTTGCCACAAACTGCCTTATATCTCTTGTTTGCCCTGGCTCAGGATCATCTGCAACATCTTCACTGTCTGATGCACACTAGGAAAGGGTTGAGAAAGGTTGTGAATAAAAAAAGTCCAATTATTTTGGTATTAAGCCACTAAACACACATGCACGCGCACACAAATTCCAATCAAGAAATCATAAGGTCTCAAAAGAGAATAACTATCATTTTGATCAACTTAAGAGGCCTTTTTTTGTCTTGGTTGAGCAACATGGGGTGTGACTATTTTTGAGAAAGGGAGCCCCTTTCTTTTTCTTGTGGTATACTTAATAACTCTTGCACAATGACTAACACAACAAACTGGTTTACAGTAATTATGGAATACTAACTTTTAAAGCACTTACTTCCTCATTTGTTTCAATGTCCTGATTAGTACGGAGATAAATAGGACCAGTTCCCGTAATATGCTTCAGAACTTTGGTACTGGCTTCTTGGTCACCTGCCAGCCGGATAGGGTAAATGTTTGCGCCAGCACTCTTAACAAAATCGAAGCTATGGCAAGAAACAATCAGAGAGCTCTATGAGCCAGAGAAGTAGTGCACGGACGATCGAGGCTTCTGAAAATATGCGTTTAAATTGCTTTACTTCAGATTGCAACCATAATTGGCACAAAACAGTTGTACTAAGATACATATCTTGTCTATCTTAGGTTTGTTGTTATACTTAATGATAACAGCTTACAAAATTATCAAACTGATCACTTTCTCAGATTTTGAATCAAAGTGGGATCGGAATTTTATCATCGTAGGAAGCAGATCTTATGTTCTTTCCAATCTTTAATCAATCTTTAATTATTAATGGGACATTGTTGATCACTGTGCAGCGAATATCGGCGGAAATATGAGGAAAATTGTAAAATGACACCATTTGCTACACTGCCTAATGAAGAAAGGGTTAACAAGGTCGTGCGTACGAAAAGTACATCGATGAGAAACTTCTCATCAGTGTTGAAATGAGTCGAACCTTTCTAATTAACATATAATTTAAACACTTATAATTTAAACACCTTTAATTTACGGAAGAAAGCCACTCACCCAATTTCTTGACCAGATGCATCTTTCAAAAAACTTGAAAATAGGCGTTGAATTTCCCGTCTCAGAGTGGCTTCGTTCCAATCCTTCAGAACAGGCCAGGCATCCACATACATCCCCCTGTTGATCAGAAAAGCTTTCATCCTCCCACGAGGAACCTTATTCCACGACGGGGAAGGCAAAAGACAAACATCTTTGGTGAACACTCGGTCGACCGCAGAATTTTCACGGCGGCCGTTGCGCACAGTATAAAAGCGGCCAGACGCTGTTCGCCTATTCAAACTCTCCTGTCGCCCTCTCCTCCTCTGCCCACTACTACTTTCACTATAATTATGCCTATTAGAAAATCCAGCAGCTAACTGAGATATTTCGCTGCAAGTACTGGTTCCAGGGCTTGTGCGAAGGGCGCTGGGTTGTTGCACTGGGCCACGAGGAATTTGAAACGCGTGATTTAGTTCCTCTGAGATACTCGTTGACTGAGAGTTTGCTGGGGGATTGGTTTGTGCAGCAGATGCTGGAGGCATGTGTAAATTGGCCACAACCCTCCTAACAACCTCTTGAATGTCTATGTTCCTTTCCGCCATCGTGGACACGAAACATAAGTTTCCCGCCGAAAAACAGGGAGTCCCGGGAGTCCCGGGTGACCGGATGACCAAGCTGGTCAGCGTTTTCCCCCATTTTCTCGACTTCGATTTTTTTTTTCCGACTTTGTCGAATCTGTTTTTCGACGAAGTATTATTGTAGCACGTGTTGATTCAATTACAATATAATTCTCAATCAATTATTTGAACTTTTCGAAGTTCTATGTTTTTTATATTTGGACTGATCTTTTAATTTTGATTACACTTTTCGATTTTTGACTAGATATTTTACCACTTGGATATTTTGTCCGCAATGGAACGCCATACACCCCCCCCCCCCCCCCCCCCCACACACACACACACACACACACACACACCCAAAAAAAAAAAGAGAAACAAATTCTGCATAGGCATTGTTTTCAATTTCTCACGGGACGATTGTAAGTCCCAAGAGAAATTGAAAACAATGGGGGTGCAAACAAGGTGTCTTATGGGAGATGTAGAAGTGGCGGATACAATTCGACAATCGAACAATCTCTGTCCCAGATAAGGAAGTTTTCGGGATTAAATAGTTCCTTTAACTGACGACGGATGAAGGAAACTGCGAACTCTTTCGGGAGTCATCTTTTTAAAGTCTAAAGAAAATCGTTCTTTACAATAGAACGACAAAATAGTACGCACTATTGGGACTAGTCGAGGATTTATTTGCAATTTGTCACTTTATGTCGGTTTCCTCCATTTTGTGTCCTGGTCATTGTCCTTCCAGGCCATTCTGCAAGAACGGGGTTACCGACACTCTCAAAGCTTTTCAGGACAAAATTCCATGACTGATCAGTCTGAGCGTCTGTCCTCAAAAACATCCTGGTTAAATGGCCAATAACACGCGCATAGAATCCAGTAGATACAAGGACGATCTTATAGTCTCGATATTGTTTGCTGATGGTTTAAGTCACATAGCTCCATTAGCTTCTAAGTGAAGATTTCACTATAATACTTTGCTTGTTCATCGTTAATTTTTAATGCCGATCATTATACCAAGCTACGAACGACAGTGGTTGAAATTAAATTTTCAAAAAAGAGGTAAACAAATAAACTGTTTGACATTCACCCGCTTTTACATTATGGCTTACGATTGCTGTTTTTATCCTGCAGACTTAATGCAAAAGAATGAATATAATTTCGTAAAGGGAACCATCAACTGTTGAACAACATCTGGAGGAAGAAAACTTCTGCTCATAATAGCGTTGTTTGTAAATACTGGATCGATAAGAGTCGATAGGAGTCTTAGCGAACACCTGAGATTTTCTGCCAAACGAGAGCGAGCTTCCACTCTCGGCAAATCTCATCCTCGTTTCGCCCGGGCTTTTGCATTTGAAAGTCATGTTATAATAACACAGCAGTGCACCGTTTAACTGTGAAAGAAATGTCAAACTGGCGCATAATGTGCTGAGCTTATGACGTGCTTTAAGAGCAATGCATTATAAAAACACCACCGTCATTGGTCGACACGAGAGAACGTTCCCGTGAATTTTAATGCAGATATATTTCCTCGAATACAGCATGTTATCACATTTACCTCCATCTGAGACGCTTTGTGTGTCCTCATCTCAGCACGACTGCTTCTACCGCTGATTACTTATTACCTTATTGCTGGCAAGTAGTTAAATTTTGTTTTGTGAGGAAAGATACCATCTAAGTCTTATTATCTTATCTTTGCCTTGCGCCAACAATCAGCCAGGTGTTTATTGTTGTTATTAAATTTTCATGCTTTTTTCTTGCCTCTTTTAAAAAGCAGTATATCTTTTAACTCAAGTAGTTCGCACCATCCATCGTGTACACATGGATTTTCATTCTCGTAGAAAGCCTTTTAGCGACTAAAATACGACTTGGACTGGATAATGAACGCAATGACGCTAGTTGAGTATGGTAATTCAAATGTCGCCAGGTGGTAATGTAGAACATGCGACTTGGTGTGTTTATTTATTTCTTTTTAGAGTTGGATGTAGATTTCATGCAGCAAATAAAAAATGGATAACTGATAAACAGCAATCCTAACCCCACATTAAGCAGCGAAAGGGAGGATGACTGACTTTTTCGTGCAGCATTTATCTTTGTTAATGCAGCAAAAACGGGTATTGCAACATTCAATAATGTCAATTATTAATTAATTCCTTGCACAAATTAAACAATCGCTTTCAGTCTAGAAGAAACAACTTGAGGAATCGGAAAAGTTTTTTGAGCGGACACTTGGAAAGCCTTCCTTCGACATGAGAAACGCATCGTATTCGGCTGATTTTGGCCACGAAGACAATGAATCTTGGACTGTTATCACCATAAACTGTGTTCTTAACGCGTCGTTGATGCTTATATCCATCGTTAGTAACGCTCTGGTTTTATCCGCCATATTGGGAACCCCATCTCTTCGTTCGCCGTCCACCGTTTTCTTGTGCAGTCTCGCCGTCTCGGACTTTCTGGTTGGGCTTGTGGTGCAGCCGCTTCTCATTGCTAGATTATTGACACCTGACCTTTCCGTGATGCACGCCTACCACGTTTTGTCTATATCGGTTGCTGGTGTGTCTCTCATGACAATGACAGTCATAAGCGTCGATCGTCTTTTGGCTCTCCACTATCACATGCGATATCCCGATTTGATGACCAAACAACGTGCTTTGTGTACAGTGACAACTATATGGTTCATTGCTGTCGTTCTTTCGTCCATCTTTATTTGGAACCAAACGATAGCCTTTTTCACTGTTTTCGTTGGCATTGCCCCTTGTATCTTAGTTTCCACGTTGTCCTACTTACAAATATATTTAATTGTTCGTCGTCATCAGATTCAGATCCACGTTCAACAACAGGTTGTGGAAATTGTAAACAGGGAACGTAATATACACGTGGCGCAATCGAAGAAAAGCGCCATAAACACTTTTATATACTATATTTGTATGCTTATATGTTATTTTCCGGTGTTCGGGTCGGGACTAATGAAAGCGGTCTTCCCCGAACATTGGACAATAGTGTGGACCTTAACGGACACCGTGACGTTTATGAACTCATCAATTAATCCATTCCTGTACTGTTGGCGTAATCATGAAATACGGCTAGCAGTTTTAAAAACATTGCGGAAACTTTTATGTCGACAAATAGCCCCGGAGTTGCTTACTAGTAGCGTGTCTGTAAAATGATATGTTCCGGGAGCTATCATATGCATACGCTTTAGATAATCGTGTAAGATTAAGAACAGTGTCATCTCACATCATTAGATTTGATTGTTTCTCAGACTTGCTTTTACTAAGAACTGTATCACGTTTCAGCGGAAGCTAAAAGCCTTGGCTCATTTTATAAAAACTAGGAATGTTGCGCAGTGCGAATCTTTGTTTCCGACGTAGGAAGTTCATACATTTACATATTAGTCCTGAAGAAAAAAAAATAGGCTACCACGCTTTGACGTCATGTGCACATGTGATCTGTTTTTAAACAAACACACGAACACAAAATCTACTGGTGTTTTCGTTTGACCTTGAAATGTTTTCAAACGAACAATGAAAACCGTAACAACAAACGCCCCTGTGAAAAGCAATTCAATTAATTGAAATATAGCGAGCGGCAGACTCAAACGCACGTGGCTTTCGGCAAACATGCTACGTGTTCAATCTGGTACGTGAGAACTTTCTGGAAATCATTCGACAGTTCGCTTAGACGTCACTCTGTTTAAGCAATTCGCCACTTCCACATCTTCCATAATACACTCTGTTTGCCCCCAAAATTTTGCGTAAGCATTATTTTCAATTTCTCTCGGGACGATTGTAAGTCCCAAGAGAAACTGAAAACAATGCTTATGCAAAATTGTGGGGGCAAACAAAGTGTATAATGGAAGACGTAGAATTGGCGAATACAACTTGGCAATCGCTCAATCTCTGTTCCAAATAAGGAAGTTTTCCGGCTGTAAATCGTTCTTTCAACTGGTGAGGGATGAAGGAAACTGCGACAACACTTTCGGGAGCCAAAAGTCAACCAAAAATTGTTCTTTACCATAGAGCGACAAAATAGTACGCACTGCTGGGACTAGTCGAGGATTTATTTGCAATTCGTCATTTTCTGTCTGTTTCCTGCATTTAAATTTGTGTACTGGTCAGCGTCCCCCCAGGCCCATTCTGCAAGAACACAGTTGCCGACATTTTCAAAGTTTCCGTGACGTCATTTGTGCGTCTGTCTTCAAAAACATCCTGGTTAATGACCAATAAAACGCGCGTAAATCCAGTAGATACAAGGACGATGCTGTATTCTCGATACTGTCTGCTTATTGTTTAAGTCACATAGCCGTTAATGCCGTTCATTATGCAAAGCTACGAACGCCAGTGGTTGAAATTGAATTTTCGACAAAATGGGTAAACAAATAAAGTCTTCGATATTCACCCGCTGTGATATTATGACTCACGAGGGCTGTTTTTTCGAGACTTAATGCAAAAGAGTGAATATATATACTTTTGCCAATGGAACCATCAACTGTTGAACAAGATCTACAGGAAACAAACTTCTGCGCATAATAGCGTTGTTTATCCAACTAACAGGTATGCAATTATTCAACTGAAGTATAAGTAAATAATTAATCAGGAATGATGTAAATTCATCGTCAACAAAATATGTATGGGTTCTTGGCCAAGTGTGAGGTCAAGATGGCGGGATATTGGCCAATATCCCGCCATCTTGACCGAACAAGGTTGATCAATAAAGGATTTATTATATGACTCAAAGGACGCTATTAAAAGACAGTAAAACGCGGGACGAACGGGCTATCCCGAGCGGACAAGATGGCTCCATCTTGACCTCGCGGGTAGCCAATCACAGCAGGAGAATTGAGCCATCTTGACCGCTGAACGAGCCAGTCATATAATAACGAACGTTATCGGTTAGGGAGGCAATCCAGTTCACTGAGAGATGATGTTCAGGGAATAAACCAGACCTCAGTTATGATTATCACAGTCTAACGCACCGTGTAAGATGAGCAGCAAGGACAATAACCCACTATCTGAAACCTTTCTCTGCGTCAACGATGCACTTAATGCTCTGCTGATGGTCCTATCTATCTTTGGAAACGCTTTAGTGTTGGCGGCCATTCTGAGAACGCCTTCGCTTCGCTCACCGTCCACCGTTTTCTTGAGCAGTCTTGCTGTTTCAGACCTTCTCGTTGGCCTTATTGTACAGCCAGTCTTCATCGCAACTGTTCACAAATTTGAACATGGTAGTTTCCTGCAGCTCACTAACACCGTGATGACCATGTGCGTTTGTGGTGTTTCTCTCTCCACTATGACGGCAATAAGCGTCGATCGGTTTTTAGCTGTTCATTATCACATGCGATATCCCAATTTCATGACTACAAAGTCCGCAACGCACATATCAACAGCACTTTGGTTTTCAGGGATCGCCTTTTCATGTGTCAGACTTTTCAGCAGAAATGCTTTCTTTGTCATTGGAGTTGTTGGGATTGCCCTCTGCCTGTTAACTTCTTCAATTTCATACCTTAGAGTTTTTCTGATTGTTCGCCGCCATAAGCTGCAGATTCAGGTTCAACAGCAGGCGGTAGGAAACTTAAATACGGAAGAGAATCTAAACATGATTCGATCGAGGAAAAGTGCCATAACGACTTTTCTATATTATATCTGTATGATTATATGTTATTCGCCAGCGCTCATTTTCTTCTCAATCATTTCAGCTTCCCCTGATCGTTTCGCATCATTAATAGTTTGGGTGACCTTGTCAAGCACTGTAGCATATCTGAACTCCGCCATAAATCCATTCTTCTACTGCTGGCGCTTGGGCGATCTTCGGGAGAGAGGGAAAAACAGAGGGAAACTGATCGAAATGTAAAGAAGACAACAGACAAATATAAGCTTTATCTATGGCCAGATACGGCCACATGAGGAAAGACGGGCTTGCTATCACTGGACGTACACAATCTAGCACACTATTCTTTTTTCGCCGACGGTGGAGTTAATAGTTTTACTTGGAATCCTTTATTAGATATGACTCGCGCAAAGTCCAAAATAATTCCACGCAGTGAATTGTAAAGGGGTGTAAATTATCCAGGATGGTAGCCACAGATTCTTCAGTGAACGGAATTACAGATAACTTATTAAGAAAGCTCGTTGATTTTATTTATTTCTTTTTACGATTTTATTCCAGTTATTACTCAAGTATATTAAGATCATGTAAAAAATCTCACTTTCTCTCGGTAGTAACTAGAACCAAGAAAATGCTAGCATGCGTGGCAAGCCCCAGAAAGGAGATAGGCGACAGCGCGCGAAGGCGTGACGAGCCAACAGAAGGTCTGCGTACGAGGCTACCTGCAGGAAAGCTTTTTTCCGCCATTCCGCCCCCTGCTTTTAAAAATATGCAAATTTGAGACATTTGCAGAAACATGTCGTTGAATAATGATACAAATAAAAAGTCCACCAATAACACTCAATAGGGCCGTTTATACGAGAGAAAATAAGCCGAGGCCATGGCTTACATAAGACACGAACACCCCGTTTAATGGTACAAAATCTACGTTCAAGGCTTTCTCAAGCTGTGGCGTATCCTGACCTAGGAGTTTTTATTGGTATAAATGGTTCCTTTCGCGTATCATGTAAGCCGTAGCCGTATAAACGGCCCTAATAAATACAATTTTCCGTGTTGAAAGGGTCATTTAACCCGGTAAAAAATGCCCCGAATAACCGCACCTTATATTGCAAACAGCAAACTAAACAAAAAGCTGCTGGAAGAACAAGCGTGCAAAATGAAGCCCGTGCAAATGTTCTTCACACAATGCCGGGCCAGGCGCCTGTTTCTCAAAACCCCCGAAAACGTTTCGGGCCCGAAAAACTATTTTGCATATACTGGGTTCGTTACCAGAAATTCGATTTCTAACATTTTAAATTATCTTTTAAGAAAGCACGCTATAAATTAAATTGAGAAATACATTGGGCTAGTTTGTTCAAAACGCTCGTAAAAATCTATAGAAAACCTACTTGTTAAACACTTCTCGCGCCCGAAATGCTTTCCGGAGTTTTGAGAAACGCACGCCTGGCGTGCGTTTCTCGAAAGCCCCGAAACATTACGGGCCTATTTCGGGTTCCATGATTCCCACTGTATCTTTAAAACGAAGACCTTTTTAGGCATCAAATCTTACAGTTACGTTGCTCATTCTCAGCTAGAAAACATACTTAATTACCAGCTTTTAGGATAAGCAGATTGCAGTTTTGCAAATTGCTTCTCGGGCCCGAAAAGTTTTCGGGACTATCGAGAAACGGGCTCCCCCCGGCGCGCGTTTCTCGCAACTCCCGAAAACGCTTCGGGCCCGAAAAATTATTTTACGTGCACTTTCATTAGGTTTGTTATCAGAAATTCATTTTCTAATGTTTTAAATACTCTCTCAGGAAAGTTCGGAACAAAATTGAGAAATACATTGGGCTAGTTTACGCAAAAAGCTATTACCAAACGATTTAAAATCGACTTGAAAAATACTTCTCGGGCCCAAAATGTTTTCCGGAGTTTTGACAAACCCACGCCAGGTGTTGGCTACAGTTTGTAATTCATATTCATGGGAAAGGTTAGCATTAATTTGATTCAGAGAAAAGAGTTTGCTTTCATAGAGACCGCCAGTGGGGTTGAAACTGTGTTATAAAAGAGACCTTAAAGGAGCACTGTCACCGGGATTTATGCTGTTGTTCGTTCAGTTCTGCCAAAATTAGTGCCTTTTACCTGTTCTCGTGCAAAAAATGCTCCTACAGAATCAGCAAGGGAAAATTCCAAAGAAATATAGCAGGGAGAGCTAACCATAATAATTTTTTTGGTGATTTTTCATTGCATAGCTTGAAATTTTGAAAAAACAAGTTTTTTGAAAAAGCAAGTTTTTTCAAATTTCAATCCATTTCCATCCACGTCATCTTTGATGGAATACAGGAGTTTATAGCGTCAATGCACTACTACAGTCTTTGGCAGCAAAACTAGACCATTATTTTAAGGTTTCCACTAATGCATTGGCAGTTTTTAAGCTTTTTAAGGTGATGGTACAATAGCGTGACAGTGCCCTTTTAAGATCGAGGTTTGGCCATCTTACCGCAAACGGCAAACCGCGGTTTGCGGTTAGCGGTTTCACGTTAGCTGTCTGCCCATATTCGGGACTTAAGATTCGCGGGTAACTAATAGCCGGCCGCCATGTTTGTTTTCATTCATTTTAGCTGAGAAATAGTCTTAAAAATTGCAAAGTGGAGACGGAACATCCGCGAAGAGATTAATTGAAGATTTAGATATTCTCTGGGCGCCAAAAGGTGGAGACAAGAGAAGGTATAAAGTTGACTTGAAACATTTGGCAGTCGCACGAAACTGCGTATATGGCCGGCATTCGATTCGTTCGTCGTGGTTTTTCAGTGGTATATGTATAAATAATCAGCGTGTTTTATATTTAATCTCATTTGTTAAAGGAAAAACCGCCATGGCGGCCCAAAACGCCTTCTCTTCGTTCTGATTCTTAAGGTTACCGTGTACGTTCAGGGTATAAAATTTTCGATTTTTATTTTTCTCCATAAAAATAAACTTTTTACCATGATCGTTCCAGCAAAAAAAAAAAAAAAAAAACCACACACACACACACACTGCAAAACTAGTGAATAGCCGCCGAGAAATTGAGAAAAATCTATTTGCACCGGATACAAATATGGACAATATGTTACTGCGAATGCAGCCAACCGAAGCGATTTGCGCAGGAAATATTGCACGCGAAAAAGTTGCTTTGCTTTATGAAGGTTGTACGCTTTTAGATTCTCGGCTATGACAATGGATCAGGTAAACTTAGTCAAAGCCGGAGAATATGTGACAAAATGATAAACCAGTGAACTGTTTGAAGCATAAGGGTTTGTGTGCCAATAAACTTACGCGAAAAATTTCCACAGTAAGTGACCGGAAGAAAAGTTAGTCTAAGAGTAAATTGATTGGCCGATCGTCGACAGAGGTGTTTGCGGGCGGTGTTTGTTTGTGTAGTGAAGATTTCTTTCAAGCGCTGTTTTCGCAAAGTTTACTTTTGTCTTGAAGAGGACACTTTCAAGAGTTACAACTCAAGGGCGATTTGCTCGATTTCGATCAAATTTGGACAGTCGCTAGATTAACTTGTCTTCAACAAAGACATGTTGGGGAATTAAACAACTCAAAACCGTTGTTCGCTAAGAGCTATTTCCGTGCGGTCGCTCCGTCTTTTTTTTTCTATCGAATTTGAAAAGGAAAGGAAAACCCCAACACGTTTTTTTAGCTTCTGGGTTCCGGACTTTGAGAAAAATACCAATTTCCCTACATACAAAAATCACAGTTAGTTGTAGCTTTCAAAAGTTGATTTAAACCTATGAGTTTAGACTCGACGGAAAGTTCAGTAATTCACTTTCTCGCAAAATTAACGAAATATTCGAATAGCTAGTTCAATTAGCTTTAATTTGATGGTTTATGGTATCTGGGCTGTAATCGGGAGCCGCTACAACCCTTGGATTAGAGACACCCCTGAAGGTACACGGTAAACTTAAAAGAAAAATTGGCGCCCAGAATTTTCCATCTGGCGACCAAAAATTTTGGTTTAGTCGCCAGTTGGCGCCAATAGAAAAAAGTTAATTTCGGACCCTGCTCCCGTCCTTTCGCTATAAAAGAACTGGCCATGTGTTTAAAACTTTCAGTTCACTATAGAGCGTTTTCATTCACGTGACTACCGGCCATACTGGTTTACTGAAACAAAAGATATTGTTTGCATAAAATAGAGTTCAATTCCCGGAGGTTTAGTTTGGGACACTAACATGGCCGCCTTTTCTTTGTTTAAGGACACCAACCTGACCGCCGTGACGCGTCAAGTGAAAACACTCTATTGGTTAAAAAATATAACGCTTTTATCAAAATGTCCCCAGCAATTGCAAAAGAATCTTCACTTTGATAAAACTACATTCTATTTCACTGATATATACCTAACATTTTTAAATACCACAATTAAATAAACCATCAACTGTACTTATCCGGAACAACTGCCAAGTCTACAACGACCAAATAGCAACAGCTGACACAACCACCGGTTTCTTAGCCTTGAAACCTATCTCCACAAAACTGTACGAGCGTAAGGCCCGTTTTAGACGCCTTATGTCACATGTGCGAATCTAATTCGTGTTTGACTCAAGCCAAATTCGATTACATTCGACAGTTTATTTTAGACGTCGAATTTTATAGTCATATATATATAACTCCCGAGTGTGTTTTATATAGTTTGTGAGTGAAACATAATTATAGCTTATTAGTCAAAACATTGTGGCAATGTCTAAATATGGTCGTAGCGCGCTCAATAATCGTCGTGCTTACTCAACAGATATCCTACGATGTTGTAATTTTCTGTGTTGTGGAGAAAACAGGCGGATTTTCCAGCTTTTTTCATTAATGTGTTGAATAATAACACAATTATCCTGCTCAATCTTGCGGAATATCGCCTTATTTTAGCCACGTCGGCCTACGGCCTCGTCGGCTAAGTATCAAGCGATCGCGATTTCGCAGGATAATTGTTAAATATTTTAAGTATTAAATTCGGCGCATGTGAAGTTCAACGTATAAAACAATTGTAGAAATTCTGTCGAATATTGTACTGTCTCAGTCGGGCTTAATTTTTAGCTCCAAATTACCTTGCGTTTGCTTTTCAAGAATGTCGACATCTTGAAATAAAGTTAGATATATTGATGGTTGGACGGACGTACGCACTGACGAATGGACGGACGCGGAGGCAATGACGAACGGACGAAAAGACAGACGAACGCACTGACGGTGGACTAACGAACGCAAGGACAGACAGACAGACGGAGGGATGGATGGATAGGTTACATAAAGGAAGGGAAACAATAATAATAATAATAATAATAATAATAACAATAATAATAATAATAATAATAATAATAATAATAATAATAATAACAACAACAATAATAATAATAATAATAGAATTATAATAATAGAAATTTTACGGCGCCATTTCAAATAGATCGATGGTGCCTTACAACAAGTTAGATTACGTGTAATAAAAATTAAGGAAATAGTCATAATTCTAAAAAAAATGAAATAATTAAATAGAATACCTTTATAGTTCTTAAAATAACCGCCTAAAATTTATATTAAATAAGGCCAGTGGACTTAAAGACGTCCTCGAAGGAAAACAGAGGAGGAATAACCGCACGAACGCCAGTTCCACGCACCCTGAAACACAGGTCTCTATCACAATGGAGGTATTAGGTCCATATCCGGCGCAAATACAGGTCCACACATGAGGACAGCTCATCCCATGGACACCACGCCCAAGGACCCAGGACCCTAAACACCATCCTTCTTACTCGTGAGCAAAGCAGAGCCTCCAGTACGTCCTAGTGACACTGTTTGCAGAAGGCTACCTGTTGAGTCTGGAAGTCTCTGCAAGGGCACAGACGCCTCTGTTCTGGATCCTTTTTGACGCAACTGAAGAGAAGAGGTTGAGACTGCAAGTTGCAGTGCTGAGTTGATGGGTTGTAACAGGGAGCCAACAAAGAGTCCTCCCTAACAGCAGAGCTACATTTTACACCAAACCTGAAACGAAAATTGCAGGCCATTTTTGAGCGCCATACAGCGTAGGTGACAGATACGTTATACTTAGTTTATATCCAAAGAACCTTGTAAAGCACGCAGCATTGACTGAATGACTGACTGACTGGCTGGTTGGCTGGGTGGCTAGCTGACTAGCTGACTGACTGATTGATTGACGGACGGACGGACTGGCTGAATTACTAAAGGGGATTAGTTTCTAAAGAAACTGTGGTGCTGCGTCGGTGGGGGAGTGAAACACGAAAATTTGGTTTATCAACGGAGTTGATAATGTAAATTGACCACCGTACAGGGATTCGATTAGCTGACGTTTCGAGCGTTAGCCCTTCGTCGGAGCGAATCGAGGAATTGTGGGTTGTGTATGGTTTATATACAGAAAATGGAGCTACGCTATTGGTGGTAACATAGTAACGTGAAAAACATGAATAAATTAATTGAATGAAAAGCGCTCGTTGATACCGTGGGGATTAAGAGTGCCAATTTGAAAGATCAGTTTTTGTTCGAGATTTTTACGGCTTTCCGTGGTACCTTGATGTAGGGAAAGGCCGGAGATCGACATGTGTTGTTTACAATAGTTAGGGAGATTAAAATGCCGAGCGACAGGTTTGGATGCGTCTTTGTCATCTTTCTCAACATCACGAAGATGTTCTCGGAATCGGTCACCTAGTCGTCTTCCTGTTTCGCCGATGTATAACTTTTTGCATAATGTGCAGGTTATGCAATAGATAACATTTGCGGAGGTACACGTGAAACGAACAGTGATCTTAACAGATCGCCTAGGGCCCGATATTTTGTCAGTGTTTTGAATGAGAGGACAAGTTTTGCATCGCGAGCGCGCGCATTTAAAAGTGCCAGGTTGTTCAGTTGTTTTGAATGCGCTTTTAACTAGAAAGATACCTACATTTTTGTCGCGTTTGAAAGAAATCAGCGGTGGTTCCGAAAAGATTCTAGCAGTTTCTGGATCATTTTGCAGTATCTTAAAGTTATTAAGAATGATGGCCTTAACTGGTTTATTATGCGGGTGAAATGTGAGGGTGAATGGAATTCTGTCATTCTTTTCCTTTTGTGACGTCTGTAGTGCTGACTGTTGATCAATCTGCTGAGCGCGGTGATGGCCCGATTGAACTACAGAATCAGGATAGCCACGTTTCTCGAAAAAATAGCACATTTCCTCTGATTTGTTGGAAAAATCAGAGTCATCACTACATAGACGTCGAAGTCTAAGAAATTGAGAATAGGGAATGGCGTTTTTGACATGAGATGGATGTGAAGATGAATACAACAAATAACTGTGAGAATCGGTGGGTTTGTAGTGCACACTGGTACATAAACCGTTGCCGCTGATAAAAACTTTGATATCAAGAAAGGCCAGGGAAGTTTCCGAAATTTCCCAGGTATATTTTAGAGCCGGATGAAAGGAATTAACGGCGGTTATAAATTGGTTGATTTCCTCCTTGCTAGACGAAATTGCGCCGATACAGTCGTCAATATAGCGACCGTAGAGTTCAGGTTTAGGACCGTTGTACTGATTGAAGAATTGGTACTCGACGTACCCTACAAAAAGATTGGCGTAGCTAGGTCCCATTTTTGTGCCCATCGCTACACCATTAATTTGCTTGTAATAGTTGTCAGCGAAAGAAAAACAGTTAAGTGTTAAA
Organism: Pachyseris speciosa; assembly: GCA_016490735.1. NCBI lineage: Eukaryota > Metazoa > Cnidaria > Anthozoa > Scleractinia > Pachyseridae > Pachyseris > Pachyseris speciosa. The sequence continues at coordinate 235,560 of JAEMWC010001079.1, read as the reverse complement.
ACTAGTTCAGCTAGGCGGAGTAGCGTTTCCGAGCTAGGTTCCGAGCTAGGTTCTAGCTAAATGACTGACTGACTGACTCAATCAATCAATCGAATGTCATAAAACCAAAGCAAGAGAAAATTTTCTGGCAAGTCACAACAGACGCAAACGCAATGAAACGATCAGGATTTGAGGGTATGACACGTGGCCGGGGAGATTGGTTTTGCTTCTCATTGGTTGAGAAAGAGGCGCGAGTTTCGCCAACCAGATTTAAACGGGGGAATCTTTTCATATGTAAATGTACTCCCCCGCAAGAGCCTCCACTTCGTGCTAGATCCAGTTCAATACCGGGAATACGAATATGGTCTATTACCACCTCAGGACCAAACACCATGCTCACAAAGACTTACTTTTCTAAGTGTTCCACAGCGTTGATACCGATAAAGTAGGACGATTCGCAAAGGAGATCTAAATTGCATAACAAGAAACAAATAGTAAACATAGGGCAAACTGGTAGTATGACCGCTAATTTCTCCAATCATATGGCTTTTTACGGTGATAGGCGTTCACCAAATTTCGCCAGCTGGTGAGCTCAGTTGAGGCGCATTTGTTTTTTGTTTTTGTTTATTTGTTTGTTTGTTTTTTTTTCGGAGGAGGGGGGAGGGGTGGGGGTGGGTTGGGGGTGGGGACTATTTAATGCTTATTCCCATTCCGGTTTGTGAATAGAAGAAAAAGTGTAATAAGGTTTCAATCTCGTACCCAGAGTCCTTGGGCTGTTTGGTCAGCGGGTGGACGCCCGGAGAGACTCTGGGATAATGGACCGCCATTTTCCCAGAAAATCTGGGTTAAAACAATAGAAGCCGTTACGGGCCAGCCAATCAAAACAATTTGATTTTTTCCATAATCCCAGAGTCTCTCCTGGCGACTAACCGCTGGCCAAAGAGCCTGAGGACTCTGGGTACGAGATTGGAAGTGACGTGAGAACAGCAAGCAGAATAGTCTGGACCGAGTTCTTAAACTTGACTTCCGGTGCAACGTCACGAGTTGGCGGGTCGCGCAACGATTTTCCCGCCAAAGGTTTTCCCAATAGCACCCACATTCTGCGTATTCCGAGAAAACCACATTCTGTTGTTCTGTTCATTTTGCTATCGGTTGCAAAATGAACAGAATATTATTCCGTTCATTTCGAAAGCGGAATAGGTTCCAGAAAAGGCACGATTATTCCAATTCCGGAATGGGCCAACTTCTAAACGAGTAAGGACCTGGGAGCGAATCCAAACCTCATTGGAAATCAATGAAATTGAACTAAATCGATTCTCACATGAAAGGGTATCCCAAAATTTCAGCAAGTTTGAGTATGTTTGGTTAAAAAGCCGCCAGATAACATGCATTTAAAACTTAAAAAAATCCAATACAAATGTCTCTATTTCGGAAAGTGTGTTCCTCCAAACCATACAAAGTCTCTAATTTTCACAATTTTCAAATGCATTTTTTTCAGCTCCAATTCAACTGATCAGCGTCAAAGTTGGTTAGGTGACCATTTTTGAGATGCTCTTTCATGCAGTGGAAACAACTCTTTCCAATCCATAAATTTTAAAACCTCGTTCCCAGGCCCTTACTCGTTTAGAAAATGGCCCATAGTCCCATAAATATGGGCTCTTGGTAAGAGCTCCCGAATTCTGAGCGGACGTTCGTGGGAACGCACCACAAATCTGAGTCTTAAGATAACTGCTGAGATCTTGCTGGCAGGCTGTGTGCTTAACATCAGCTTCATCTTCAGCTTAACATCAGCAGGCTCGATTACCAGCCGCTTTAAGGCTTCAAGGCTTAAAAACCTAAATGTCTTTCAGAAAAAGGTGAAACTTTGAACTGGAGGCTAGCCCGAAAACACCCCAGTTTCTTAGCCTCCAGGCTCTATATTTGTACTTATTTAATTTTTATATGTTAATCTCTGTGTATGTGTACACAGTACGAGGGCGAAATAAAGTGTTGTTGTTATTCTTGTTGTACCGCTGTTTCGAGAAATGAGCCCGCGCTCAATACTCTGGACCAGAGTGAGCGGCAGTAATTGAGCCTATTGTTGGCCTTTCCTCCTGCAAATCCACACATAAACTCGAAGGGGACGTGAACTAACCCACACACACACACACACACACACACACACACACACACACATACACACACACACACACACACACACACACACACACACACACACACACACACACACACACACACACACAGAGCAGGAAACAAAGTTCCCGGTGTCGTGGCCTGTCCTTGCTCACTTAAGGCTTGGGTCATTAATTTTGTAAACATACAATCAAGAATCAACCATTAATTTGTTATATTCAGGGATTCTTTACTCTCTCGATAGGAACTCCGCCATCATATCTTACCTGACGTCTTACAAACTTCAACGCAAGACTTCCCAACTTCACCCAAAAAGAGCTTCATCTCCGACGATGGAGGCCAACTTTCATCATGTTCACAAAAGTTCTACGATAAAGAAATACAAATTCCTTTAATCTTAAGTTTCCTTAACACAAGTACAGTACATTTTGAAGTGACATAACCGGCAACGTTTATGTGATTAATAGTATGACTTCAGACGGCCGGTAAAAATGCCGGTTCCTGATTGCGATTTTAAACCGAAAGGAGCAGATTAATGCAATAAATCAGTGCTATAGTTTGAGATCTTCTCGTCTCTTCCTTTAAGCAAGCGGGTGACAAACCTGACGAGGAGATATCCCTTTCAGTAGTTCGCTCCTTATTTAAAGAGGAAATGAAAGGAGCATAGTTTTACTATATGATGTTAACCATTAAAAGCGTATAAGTAAGTAAATAGTAAAGCGGCGCTCTGTAGACAAAAAAAGTAATTAACTAAAAACCAAAAAGTCCGAACACTATCAGTCTATAAAATGAACTGCCATTTACTTGACTATGGCTGTGTCCAACCAAAAAGCTTTCGCTACTTTGGCCCCGCACACATATAAATTTATTTCTTAACTTAACACTCCTTAATGCTTTACTATTGTCAAATGCCCTTTACAGTGTAAATAAATAAATAAATAAATAAATAAAGAAAGAAAGAAAGAATTGAATTGAATTACATAATACTCGGTGAAAGCATTCACACGTTGCAGCATTCCTTTAGGAGTCCACTCGAGCGGTAGATAAGGCTTTACCTAAGATGCAAATAAAACATCGAAAGTGAGCTGTCTTGTTTTGAGCACTTTTGTGACCTTGTTTTGAGCCACTTTTGTGACCAATAGACTTCTTGATGTTTTGAATTCTTAGCTAAATACACGACCCCAAAAGTAAATCTGTTGCTTCAAATAAAGGATGTTTAAATAAAGGTTGTTGTTGTTGTATACGTGAGTGGCTGTTCAGTTTCTGCTTGAATACCAAACTGAGCCGAGTTGCTCCAAGCCAGATAAGTGTTAATTAGAGTTAACTAATCAGGTTTGTTACCATGGCAACTAACAGGTCTTGTTCGAGGTTACTACAGGATTAGCATTTATGGGACTTCGAATAACTAGGTCCCTATCACCAGAGAGGGTTTTCACCTGGCGATTGACGTTCAGTTTGAAATAGAGAGACTTTAAAAGGTCTTGATAAAAGCAGGCAAGTTAATATTTTTAATCAAAGCACAACTGTGAAGAAGTCGTGGATATGTGACCTTATTTGCGATAAGGGGGATTAAGCCAAGGTGACTCGAGAGTTGTTTAAACAACTTTTTAATGCGTTCCGAAACGTCCAGCTCTTTTGAGCATCAATTTTATTGTTCATGAGCTTGACACAATTTAACCTCGGGATTCATATTTACATATTCGCGTTTGAATAAACCAACTTGATTTCAATATTGGCACAGTAACGTTGAATGAGTTTACGTAATCTTTTCTGCACTTCCATAGAAAAGGGACCTACATAAGGTAACTTAAAATAGTAAGATGAAACAGATGGCTGAACCTGCGCGTTATCTGAAAGGCGGTTTCGAGTTCCATTAACGCATTGATTGACAACCTTCTCTATAATATTAACAGGGAAGAGGTTTTTTCGTAAAATAAAAGTGAGATTCTTTATATCATTATGAAAGCCCAAGAGAGACTTTACCATTTTAGCGCAGCTCCAGCGGCCCCTAGGGCCGCCAAGCGGAGCACCATACTTATAGAAACCCGTCAACTGCTTTTCTCATGGTAAAAATTGCTAGCGGTATTGCTCGTGGGCGCGCACGACGACGACGACGACGACGTGGACGACGTTGCCCAATAGTTAATAATATCCTAATGATAATCATTAATAATCCAACATGGCGGCTTTACTCCAGCTGATCACCTAATTTACAGCGTACATCTTTGATATAGGGCATTCGTGTCATGGGCAATTGACAGCTGTCAAAACAAGGTTTCCGCTGACCAGTATCACGTGACTATATCGCGGGCTCAAGTTTATAACTCACTGAGGTCAGCTGTTTTTTTGAAGTTGACCGCTGACCAGGTAATAGTTTTCGATTGAATCGCAGGCTCAAGTCAGGTTAACTTAACCAAAACGAGACACCGAAGCCAAAACGGGGCTTCATTTTTCGCGCGCTTTCTGCGGCTCGAGATTTCACATTCAGTTGGTTTCTGGCTTCCCGTCCAGGGAATTTAGAAGCCAGGAAACACACAAAAGTCTCGAAAGAAAAATGTTCCGAGGAATGGCCGACGTTCGATAGTACTCACTTTCTAAAGTGGCCGCGTTGCCAGCGTGGTTGCTCCGGTAGTGTAGTGGTTATCACGCCCGACTAGTAACTGGGGAACGTCGGTTCGATTCCGACTCGGGGCAAAAAGTTTTTCTTTCAACAGAGATGTGTGTCGAAAGCTGAGTGGCAAACTATGTTTGCATGGTTCCTTTAGTATAATGTTTGTTAAGCCTCGGCTAAAAGATCAAACATTTTCATCCAGCATCGTGTTTGTCACACATAACGCGTACATTTGGTGGCTAAACGCAAAACAATGTTTGACCAAACACCGGACCAAGTGTGTCCAAACAATGATTTTTGCGTATTATCGCTGAAATTTTCGCTGTTATGTGGTTCATTTGGTTGCTTTTTACCGTTTGTTCACGATTTGTTTGTTGGGGTGGTTAAACGATCAAAAATTTGTTCGTTATGCGAAATTTTGGATGAACATGTACATGTTTTTCGACGTCTGTGATCAAACATGGAAAGTCATTTAATGCACTACTTAAAGAGGTGGCTAAACCTTCAAACATCCTTGTCCAACGATGTTGGATGAAAATATTTGACCGTTCTTTGATTGCTAAACTTGTTTTCGAATAAACACACGCGTCGACTGTATTGTTTTCTTGTAATGTTTTGAGTTTTTGAACCGCAGTCAATTCCTGTTGACTGCTCTAAAGATAAAATATTGCCGCAAGGAAAGCCATGCGGAGTTGCTCAATACCAGTAAAAATAATAATCGTGGAGCTCCGCTTTAAGGCTTGGCTAAATCTATATATTAAATTTAGCACAAGCCAATAACTATTTTGCCTTTGATTTGCCTATAGTTCAGTATAGTTCAGTATAGTTCAGTATAGTTCAAACGCCGGACTTGCTTGTTGATTTGTTTCCCTGGGTATCTAATACAATTCCATCCTCGGAGACCCAGGGGCAGATAGTCGGGACGGGACAAAGATTCGGGACGAGCGAAAGTTTACAAGAGAGTCGGGAGAGCCCCTAGGAACATTTCTTTATCGGACTCGTTCCAGAAGCTATTGAAATCCAGCTTCGTGATTGGGCGGAAATTTTCTGGCAAGGAATTTTTTTTCTGCCCAATCGGCAATCAGCTTATATATCGCACTCCTTTCGTGACTCCTTACACCAACAAGTAAGCGGTCAATCTGCTGTCGACCATATTTTTAGTGGTTCCACTTGTCTCGTTCGTTCGACAAATTTATCCTATGTACGAGGAACATTTTGGTGGCAAGGGACCCACAAACAACAAGCAACAATCACTTGCTAGGAACAAGAAAAATCAAAATGAAGATCGACCGCAGGCATCGTAAACTTCACGCGAAGAACAGCATGTAACTCGGTCTCTTTCTGTGGTTAGGATCGTTGTTGTTTGGTTTGGGCTTTTTTCTCTGGTTTACTTACGGGCAGTGGGCCGCTCCTGAAACTCTTCGGGGCGATGAAATTTCTGTTGCACGGGCCGGACAAGTTTGCCGATCGGGCGAGAAGCACACAGCTCGGCGTTTTAAGTTATCGAACCTTGCAATCGACCGTCTCAGCTCAATTTCGAGAGAGGCCACAAAAAGGCCTTAGAGAAAGTGTACAGTTACACTGTGATACATTGCAATGTTTTGGTTTTCATATATTTGACTGGTATCTGTTGGCCAATATGCTTTTCTTCCCAAGGTGTGCATAAAAATACTGCAGATTGCCTTGCAGTTGTGATAATTGCTAATTGTGCTAATTGTGTGCACATGTAAGATGCATGGTTATTTGCACAAGCTTTCCATGAACTCTTTTACCACAGTGGTGCTGAGCTCAGTTAAACATTTAGTTTTTAAAAGTTTTAAAAACATGATTTACAGTAGGCCTTGCTGGAAACATTTACATTATGTTGACTGTGCTGCAACTTTTAGGTAGCAAAGTTTCAGATAAAGTTGTTTACAAGTTGATGCAGGATGTTTAGGATGCAATCGACCGTCTCAGCTCAATTTCGAGAGAGGCCACAAAAAGGCCTTAGAGAAAGTGTACAGTTACACTGTGATACATTGCAATGTTTTGGTTTTCATAAATTTGACTGGTATCTGATGGCCAATATGCTTTTCTTCCCAAGGTGTGCATAAAAATACTGCAGATTGCCTTGCAGTTGTGATAATTGCTAATTATGCTAATTGTGTGCACATGTAAGATGCATGGTTATTTGCACAAGCTTTCCATGAACTCTTTTACCACAGTGGTGCTGAGCTCAGTTAAACATTTAGTTTTTAAAAGTTTTAAAAACATGATTTACAGTAGGCCTTGCTGGAAACATTTACATTATGTTGACTGTGCTGCAACTTTTAGGTAGCAAAGTTTCAGATAAAGTTGTTTACAAGTTGATGCAGGATGTTTAGTGTCTTGTACGCACTCTTGTTTTTATAAACGCTCAAGTGTATCCATAATATAACAATTATTAAATTCTATTTTTGCATGATACTGTTGTAGTTGCTGTGATTGCTAAGGCAGTAGTACACCAGGAAAAGACATGATTTCTCCTGTGAGATCACACCAATTTTGGAATGGGTTCTTCCTATCACCGCCCTCTTCCTTGACAATTTTTAAAACATGAGAGAGTGCTTCCAGTTAATTAAGGAACCATGTTTTCAGTTCCTCGCATAGTGTAAATGTGTCTTGTGCCGAACGACCCTTGATAACCACCTATTGACAAATTATTCTCAACTATGCAGTTCACTGAGTCAAACAGGCTGATACAATGGTATTGCTAAGTATAGTTAAATTATTTTCAGGTAAGTTTCAAACTAAAGAACACTACACACAAACCATACCCATAACCTGAATACAGTTACAAAATATGTTAACATGGTCACTCAGTAAGATATCCCCTTTAGATAAAGTGGAAACAAAACAAAAAAACAAAAACAAAACAAAAAAAAAAACAATAAAACAAAACTAGAAGGGATTGTTATTTCATTTAGTTTTTGTTTGTTTAGAAGTTTTCTTGATAGTGAGATGTAATTTTAAATTCAAGTTTTCAATGCAATCTGTTGGATATTGTAGTGATTATTTGTCACAAACCTTATGGCCTCAGAGTTTTTATTAGGTTTTAGAGTAACTGACTGGAATCTAACAGAAGGTGGCTTGTTGATGAGAATTTTAAACAGCCTTCAAAAAACGTTGGAAACTATTCATTGAAAAGCAGGTGGCTCAAAATTTAAAGAAGCCACTTTTTAGCCAGCTGCCAGCACTTCAGGAGAAGTCTACCTTGTACTAAATGAAATTTCCAATGAGTATACCCAAGATGAAATTACACCTTCAGTTTCAGAGGGGGGTACAAAAAAATTTAAAATTGTTCTTAAAATTTAATTGTCCATCTGTTATCTGTTGGTCTTTCACTTTGCTTTTCTACAGCGGCCCAAAAGGGTCAATCACAAATCAATTTACCAGAACAAAAACCAGTTTCCCTTAACATTGAAACAGTTTCTCAAAACACAAACAATTTCCTCAACCACAAGTCAGTTTACCATCATCATTCACTGAAACACCTGTAATAGGCTAATCACAGCAAGTGCACTGCACAAGATATTCAGCAATACCATATCACACTGCCTAATTCTTAGGAGCTATGAAAGCCCTGTAATGCTACAAAAGGTATCAGGTCAATATTGTACCCCAATTACCATGCAAAACATCTGCCACAAATCTGCTAAGGTATCAAAAAAGTAACTCTACCAATAGTAAGGAAAACATTAAGTGTCTATATGCTATGTTTGTAAAAATCTGTTTTCATCTTAACATAATACATGCCATTTTCCATTCCTTTACCCCCAAAACACTGGAGTAGTTTCTATTCGAGTCTTACTCTATAACCAAGGTAATCACCTATTTCAAAAGCATAATCTGAACTCACATCAACGTCAAAACGGCATCTGTATGCAAGAGAATCTCAGAGTATTGGGAAACTGATTTTGATTTGATAAATTGGTTTGTGATCTCGGCCTCCGTACTATTCCACACAAAAGCAGCCTTCAAGCTTATGACCTAATAACCACTTAACCTGGTCTTTCATGATCGCCATTGTATAAGCGGATGGAGAGACAACCACGACTACAGGTAAATTATTTTAAACTGGATTTTCTCAGGCCATTTCAAGGTCTCTCGAAACTGAGCTGAGCTCATCTGAGACGCGACTTCGAGTAGATTGTAAGCAGTGGAAGGTTCGATTTCGTGAGCAAAACAAAATTCAACGGCTGCGTTTCACTCGCGCGATCGGTAAACTTGCCTGGCCTGTGCAACAGAAATTCCATCGCCCGAAAAGTTTCAGGAGCGGTCCACTGCCTGTGAGTACACCAGAGAAAAACAAAAGCTCATACCAAACAACAACAATTGTGGCCGAGTTGTCAACAATCTGCAACAACTCTTCGCGTGAAGTTTACGATACCTGCGATCGGTCTTCACCTTGATTTTTCTAGTTCCTTACAAGTGATTTTTGCTTGAGTAGAAGTTGAATTTGTCGATAACTGGATTTTGAGGGCCCCTTTCCATCATAACTTTTCTCGAAGTGTCGATACAGCGATCGTAACTATGGCTGACAGGAAATTGGACGTTTGACCCTCGGTATAAGAAGTCACGAAAGGAGTGCGATATATAAGCTGATCGCCGATTGGGCAGAAAAAAATTCCTTGCCAGAAAATTTCCGCCCAATCAGGAAACTGGATTTCAATAGCTGCTGGAACGAGTCCGATAAAGAAATGTTCCCAGGGGCTCTCCCGTCCGTCTCTTAAACTTTCGCTCGTCCTGAATCTTCCTCCCAACCCGACTCTCTGCCCCTGGGTCTCCGAGGATGATACAATTCTAATACAGTTCGAGTGTCGTACTTCCGCCTATTTTTTCACTTCCGCCCAATTACATACCGAAAATAGCCCTTCCAATAACCAGTATCGCGAAAACAATGTCTTTTCGTTGCGGAAAACACAAACACCATCCAGGTCACCTAAAACCCTAAGACACGTGGACTTGGAAACGATTGAGTAACCATTTCTTTAAGTCGGATGGTCTCACTTCATGAGCAGGATTGTGTTTCCTTAAGAAGGCTTAAGCGCTATGCCCTAGGGCATTTAGTAGTTTAGCACTAACCTCAGTATCCAGAATGCCTTTGATAGTCTCCTCCACGAGAGAAAGGTTCTTGATATCGATTGTGATGACATGCGGTTCTCCTATAAAAACCTCTGCATAAGGATGTTGGGATGTTAGCTGTTGACAACGAAAATAAAAGCAAAGATAAGCGGTCTCATGTGCACTGTGGTTCATTTACTTCTCCTGGTATTGGTTGAGTGAACTCACCACTTTTTTTGTTTGGGGGGGGGGGGGGTACTAGTCTGCTTACTATTATTCAGGTTTAGGAATGAGAGATTATGGATGGGGAATAAGGTTTTCAAAAAAAAGCATATTCTGAAAACGGAATACTCCGGCCTGGAGGAAGTGACCTGAGAAAAGTGCGCAGAATAGTCTCGACCGAGCATCTGAACCTGACTTCCGGTGCTATGTCACGTGCTTGGCGGGCTGCGCATGATTTCCCGCCAAAAGTTTTCCCACAGGAACCCATATTCTGCGTATTTCGAGTGAACCATATTCTGTTCATTCCGAACATTCGGCTATCGGCAGCAAAATGAACGGAATATTACTCCATTCATTCCGAAAACGAAATAGGCCCCAAAACAAAAACAAAACACTGAAACAAAAAAACTCGATTGATTACCGCCCATTTCGAACATTCCTATTGCAAAGTCAAAACGCGCCAAGACAAGACACTATCGACTGTGTTCAGCCCCTTTATTCTCTTCAGCTATACATTAGGTTAAAATGCCATTTTACTGTCACGCCAGTAAAATATAGTTAATGGAACGTGACGCGCGTATCTTTAGGTCTTTCATGGCGGCACAGCTCTAAATAAAACTATTGTGTAGTCAAGCTCCAAAGGTCGCTAAATTCTGAGACTCATTGTATATTAGGTTTTAACAGTATAGCTTTGTTACCTTTAGTATTTTATAACGATTCACGGCATTGGCCTAAAATATTAAAGCACTAATCATGGTGATGTTATTTCACGTGTAATGCCAAGCCGTTCGGTAGTACAGCTCTTTCTACTGGCTATTTTGTAGACGTTAGTCTAGCTATATAAGCTCAAACGAACTGTTCAGAGTTCACTTTAGTGTTCTGTTGTACAGCGCAGTTAGTACTTGTTTAATATGGTGGGTTTTGTTAAGGAACAGTGACATTAACATACTGTTGGGAACTAGTGAATCAAAAGACATTTAGCAGAGGGCTGGCTGATACCAAATATTAGCTCTGGTTTTTTGTGTCGAAAGTAATTCTTGTTTGCTTTGAGAAGCAAAATCAAAAGCAATCGCTACTTGTACGTGCATATTTTCCCGCGCTTTGCGCCGGTCACATGAAATTGCTTTGAATTCTGATTGGTTTATTGCGCTCTTTGCGACTGTCGTGATTGGCTAGAGCAATTGCTTTGGTTTAGGCTTAACGACACAAAATGAAAATCGCTCTATTTCAGCATCAGTTCAGCTTGGGCGGATTCTAGTCAAATGGGTCTGGCTTCAGGCAGAATGCCCACACAATATTACGTTGTACTGGTGTACTAAACTCTAGCGTCGGCAACATCAGGGTACCCTCTCGTCTATTTCTAATCTTTTTTTTTTTTCCAGTTAGCGGGCCTCCTTCGACACTGGTAACTTATAAACAACTTCATTATCAATTACCTCTCTCAGTGTCGGCTTGCGACTGAAGAAGTCTGTGTTGAGTCGATTGTGAGGCGGATCAAACTGGAAAATAACCGTTTCGTCTCGTTAAAACAACGCTGATATTATTTATTTAAACACAGCTCACCTAAATTGCAGTCTTAGTGGAGTAATTCACATCGTTACCTTGGCGTTCAGAAAAATACAGCCCTGCGCAATGGCCTCAAGGGGTGCTGGTCCTTCATACGGGAATCCGAGACCAATGAAAACCTGAATTAAAAGATCAACAGGATGTACATTATGGAGGCCCTGTTAGGGATAGTCTTCATGTCCCCCGTCTCAATTTCAAACCTTTACATGTCGCAATTCGGAAGGGTCGCATGTCGCTGTCGGAATTTCATGCAGTTGACACTGATGTCGATGTCGCAATTTGGGAAACCCATTCTCGACATTCTCCTCTACCCGAATGCCATCAAGTCGCTGTCTTATTTGAAATCGCCAGTGTCGCTGCCGATTTTGATTTTATTTTTGTCGCTGTTGCCATTTCACGGGAGCGGTCTTGTCGTTCGTCGTCATTTCATTTCCTTCATGTCGCCGTTTCAGAGCCTCATTATGATACAGAGCAAAAACTAGGATTAAATAATAAGAGGTAAACTCAGTTGGTAAGAGCAGCGGGGTTCGAGGGTTCAAACCCGACCTGACAACAAATCAGGGTGTTGAAAGTAAGTAATAAGATCACGCTGGCTGCGTACTCAACAATTGTCTGAGTTTAGATGATCACATCAATGGCCTTGTCGCCTTCACGTCCTCCATAAGTCATAAATAACGTTGTTGTTGTTGTTGTTGTTGTTGTTTTTAAAAACTTAAAAAACCAACACACTTTTTGCAAAGAGTAGGGGACGTTGTTCCCGGAGCTGTGGTCTGTCTACCATACACGTATGAATTAGGTGGAAGCTGGGCGATGGGCTCAGACCAACTATTCCTGCAAAAGGCTCAGTTGTTTTCGAAACCAGCGGTCATATTGCTTACGCCCCTACGCTCCTACCGGAACAGACAGGGCTTACATGAGAAGATGACTTTGGAGGGAAAACACGCCAATATATATTGGCGCGAAAACATAGGCGGTAAATAATGTAAACTATGAAACCTGAGAGGGAAAATGCGTCAGGAGACACGGGCGATAAATCATCGAGAAAATGAGAATGGGTAAATGACAACGAGAAAAATACGGGCAGTGCATTATAACGGAAAATTGCACGCGCCTGATTATGGGGGGAAAAATATAGCACATCTCGGCGAAAACGCGGGCAGTAAATCGTAAATTGGAAAAAAAAATCTCAAACCACAAATCAGTTACCACAGAATATGCGATAAAAGAGTTTTAATTGTTGACAGGTCAAAAGAAAAGGTGACAAGAAAATAATCAGCCGTTAACGGTTATTGGCCAAACACGAGTCCTCTAAACAATGACCGGGCTGAATAAATCAGGCTGATACTGGAGTGTGTAGTCGGGTGAAGCAAGAACGAAAACCAATTTTTCTTTCTGTAACCGGCGAGGCAGCCAAGAGTAAAAAATTCAATGTCTTGAAAAGATAACGGTTAAAACGTTTCTGAATAAAACATTATTTTCATATAGAATAAAAATGAAAAGAGAATCAGGAGGGTTGTTAGGGGCTGTTTCCATGGAGGCAGAAAGATCCTAGAGGGCGAACCAACTTTTTCTTTGGTTTACATGCAGAAATTTCAGACAGAAATTTCGACGAAATTGTCTTCCTTTAGCCGCTGATCGCCCAGCCGCCGCCATGTTTGTTTGGTTTGTTGTTTTTGTCACTAGTACTACTGTAGGACCTTCCTAGCGAAAGCAGTTTACATGGTGCTAGGATCTTCCTACCTCTCAGCTAGGATGATCCTTAAGGACTAGGAAGATCCTAGCGCTGGGGACAAATACAACCCTTTGCATATAAACTGAATACAGAAAGGACCATCCGCCTTCTAAGATCTTCCTAGTGCTAGGATCTTCCTCCCTCCACGTAAAGGAGGCCTTAGAATGCCATAAAACAATTGGTTTAAAGCAACACGTGCGTTTTTCATCGTGGTACATGTCTTTGCCGTCCTCAGCAAAGCAACAACGTCTAATGACCAAACTTTAGAGCGTATGACGGCGAACTCTTCTTTGTTTAATTTTTCCCAACTTCAATGCCGTTTTCACTAATTTAAATAAATAATTTAAAAAAATTAAAAACAAACAAACAAATAACCTTACTTTAAAGAGGGTAACACCTATCACTATAAAAGTATTCTCCCTAGTGGCCCTCTAAAAACAAGAATATTGAATAAAAATTACAACAATTAAGATAAAAAGCATATAGATAACTAAAAAGGAGAAACTATGTACAAAGATATAAACATTAATATTGAAAAGTTAAACAAGTTGGAAAAATCGCGAAGCAGTTACAATAACGAGAAGTTGTATTTTGAAATGACGTTTTCGTTTCCGTTGCCGTCATCGTTGCTAAATAAGCTCTCTTATTAACGCAAAAACAAACTGACGGACAGTCAAACCTTGGTGTCCTGTAACAGCTTTTCCAAGTCAGGTTTGCTAAGAATACCATGAGTGATCACGTAATCAGGCACATTCTTCTTTATATCTTCCTCCTGTCGGGGAAAATTCAAGAGACATTTCTTTCCATTAAAGCGGGCTTGAAAAAAGACAGTAAGCAGATTGGTATTGAATAAATGTGGAATGGCTAGTTTTCTCCATTGGCTTTAAATTATGCAAGCGTACAGCCGCAATCATATTCCCAGGGAAGGGTCTATCTTTTACGAATCCAATGGTGAGAAAAGCTAAGGGCCGTAAAAAGAATGGATTCTTGTAAATCAGATTTGCCAGGAATTACTCTGGCTATTTGGTGCAAACAGATAGAACAACTGAAAAACCAAAGGGTTGATTGCCTACAGATGCGGATGTCCAGGAAAGGTGATCATAGGGTGTCCTTCCTAGTTACAAACAGAGGGAAAGTGTTTTTGGTCGAAGTGTTGTGAGGGTGGATGGGAAGGGAGTGGGGACTAAGGGGCAAGGAGTGGAAAGTCTTCCGGAAGCGGGAGGAGAGAGGGAGAGAACCTAGGTTCTAAAGAGGCCGGAATCGGAGGAGACAGGAAAAGATTCTGACTATCTCATGAATAGACGCGGGACCCGCTATAAAGGAGTAACCCTGTACCTCTTCCAGACCTCTATTTTCACTGGTCCCTGTGACCTGTAGCTTCTTTTGTTATCAGGGCTAGAGGTATTGTTTGTGTTGTATCATCTATTGTTTCATTGGTTCCTATGACCTGTGGCTTCTTTTGTTATCAGGGGGAGGGGGGGGGGGGGTGGGGCTGGGGGTATTATTTGTGTTGTATCATCCTGTTTCATTCTCCAATCACAGACCGCGTCTGGAAAGCTACAGGCTCTCTCCCATAAAGAGAGTGGCGGAAACCAAATAAGAGGGGCGGGGGGCTGGAGTACAAGACACAGGAATCGGGAACTTTAGACTAATAGTTCCATCCCTTAGTGGTAGTATAGTGGCATCATGCCGCCAACTCGATTATAATATTTCGCCTGTCTGTCAGAGGTTTGTTACTTAGTTGGTTTTCAGGTTGAAAGTATTTTTATGATTAACTTTTAATCCGTCTTTCTTCAAGGATGCGCTAGAAGTCATCATACTACATACCCTTACTCCGAAAAATGTTCCGTGTATCTCCAAATATTTATGTAACGTGTCAAGATATTCCCTTTTGCCCTGAAACACGAAAAAGTAAAATATAAAACACTGAGGATTATTCCAAACAAATGCAACTCTTCGACAAATTGGGCAAAACACACAAACACATACACGAATAACTTATCAATTAAAAAGACTACGAGTTACCACAGGAAGAAGATGGGGGTAGGCCAAGAAACCAACAGACAGACAGACAAGTTTATTAACATTAGACACTTAACAAATGGTAAACGGATCGGCGTGCAGTATTGAGTTATGGATGCAGGCGGGGGGTTGCTAAGCACGAGAGAAGCGTAAGAGTCGCTCGAGGCGTAGTAGTCGAGAGCGACTCTAGCTTCTTGAGTGCTTAGCATACCTCCCAAGTGCATCCAGAACTCAATAGTGCACGTTGATACGTTTACCATTTGTTTTATAACATAGCATAAACAACATCGTAGAGAAAGCAAAGTCCCATTTTACTGCACTAAAATGTTCATATAGTCTTACATGACCAAGAAAAACAAGCGCGCAAAACTTCATTCAGAAATTGCAACGGCTTAATACTTCGGTAAACACTGACGATTGAAACGATACAAATTTTGTAAAATCTCGCCAAAAAAAGCGAAATTTTAGTTTATAACCATTAGCGCACACGTCAGCTATCATCAGCAGCGTTCACCCACGGGCAAATAGTAAATGGTTAATTAACCAATCAGAGCGCGCGCTTTTCTTTAGTTATGTTATAATATTATATGTACTACTCTCGTTAAATAAAGACTCTACTACTACTTCCACCACCACCACTACTACCACTGCCACTACCAATGCAGGGGTTTCAATAAAAGCCGGTTACCGGCGGTTTACCGCCGCCTATCATGCCTCTTACCGCCGTCTATTCAGTTTGCATGTCTTTGTATTTCTTACAGCCCCTTTTGTTGTCACAGCCGCCTGTTCTACCTCCAGCAGCCGCTTGTAAAACAACTTATTGAAACCCCTGCCAATGCCACTCAGTTTTACTGCCACCGCCACTGCCACTACCACTGCCAATACCACTTCCACTACCACCACCACTGCCACTGCCACTGGCACTACCATTACCACTACCGCTACCTTTACTGCCACTATTACTGCGACTACCAATGCCACTTGCACTTGCACTGTCACTACCACTACCAACGCCACTACCACTCAGTGTCACTGCCACTGCCACTGCTACTGCTACTATGACCAACCGACCAAGTGACAGACTGACTGACTGACCGACTGACCTATCAACTGACTGACAGACTGACAAACTGACTGGCTGACCTATTAATGGATAGATAGACCTACAGGCTGACTAACCGACAGACCAACCAACCGATCAAAAGACTGACTAGTGACCAACAGACCAACCAACCAATCAACAGACTGACTAGTGGCCGACAGACCAACCGACCAATCGGTAGACTGACTGAGTGACGGACATACCAACCGACCAATCAACAGACTGAGTGACCGACAGACCAATCAACAGACTGACTGGAAGTCACTTGCACAGTGAAAGACTGATTGTCTCCCTAGCTCGCGGACTGCTGGATAGGTTGGTTTCATACCGTCCAAAACTCAACATTTTTGCCATAAACAAGTCCAATGGGCTTCTTCTTCAGTGGCTTCGCATCTGCTGGAACAGGACCGCTGACCACAAAACCGAGAAACGAGTTGTCTGGAGTGTGAGCTGTGGCATGAAATAATCAAAATATAGTTCAATAGTTTTAACAAGCGGTTTTATCGCGTTAAGCCGTTTTGCAATTACTTAGCACCACCAAAAACGTACTGCTAAGGGCAAGCGAGTAAAACCTTGCGTTATTTTTCTCTGCATATAACCTAACGATGTACGAGAATGACGAAATACAGGGGATAATAGGGACTGTAAGAAACGATGACGGGAACGTCAACGAGAACGTCACAAAACCATAGGTTTAATGAGCAAAAACAATAGCTCTGCACGTGCGTTTTACATTTTGGTACATTTCTTTGCCGTACTCTGCAAAACAACAACGTGAAATGACCAAATTTTACGTTTTGGCGAGAACGCGAGTACGTGATGGCAAATTTTTCTTGCTTTTTCTTTACTTTAACGCCGTTCATAGAAATTTAGTTCCTGGACATTTTACAAGTTGAACAAATTGGAATAATCGCGAAAGTGCTACAATAACGAGGATATATTTTGAAATGACGTTTTCGTTGCCGTCGCGTCCTCGTTTCTTAAACACCCTAATAGTACAGTGGAGCCCCGCTCTATGGACGCCCGAATAGTACGGACACCCACTTATAACGGTCAGTTTTCATTGTCCCGAAAACTAAAAACCGAGGGTCATACATTTTCTCTTAAATTAGCCCGCTCAATACGGACACCCAGATAATGTTGGTGTCCTTATTAACGGGGCTCCATTGTATTTCTTTTTAAATCACCAAATGTCAAGAAATCTAAAAACAGCTGGGAGACTTACGAAACATTGTGAATATTTGGCGAAGGTTGAGGTTTGCATTTGCCCAAGATGACTTGCCACCGGGTAAGTGTCCCTTGTACGCACCAAAATTGAATTCTGCTTCAGTCCCAAACGAGTCCAGAACTCGAAATCGGCATCTAAATATCAGGAATACACCAAAACGAATTTCATCTTCTGGAGCACGGTTTTTAATTTTTTGTGTCATGAAATCACAACAGTCACCTTATGGAATTCCTTATCAAATGATCTTAAACTTTGCGAATTGGTTAGCAATTTTAAAGGTTGCCTCAAGTCTCAGGGCCTCGCACATTTTTAAACATTTACAAACTTCTTAGCAATGCCGCACTTTATATTCTCATGATTGTTTTAAGTTTTATAATCTTGCTATTGATAGGAGAAATGCAATTATTCACGCTCGCCTGCGTTTAGATGCATGTCCCCTTAACTAAATTATCTTTTAAAAATAGGGTTGAGAGAATCTCCTGTGTGTTTATGTAGTTTTCACACAGAGACCGTCAAGCATTATCTTCTTGACTGTCCTCTTTATTCTGCCATCAGAACAAAACTGCTCTCCTCTGCTGCTTGCATACTTGCTGACAGGTGGACAACCATGTCTGTGAATCACAATTAATTTCGGCTTTTCTGTTTGGTGCGCCCTTTTTGTCGCTAAAACAGAATAGTGACTTGTTTTTTCACGTCCAGTCCTTTATAAGTGAATGTATGAGATTTCAGAGGAACGCTTAATAGTGTGCGTTTCCACCTGTCGGCTCCTCTTTTCATCTTTTTCACCTTTTGTGTGTGTTGGTGCTTTTTGCATTTGTTGTTGTTGTTTTGTTTTTTTTGCCGTTTCTGACCCATCCTAATTTAACGTCATTTGTTTAATAATTCTCATTTTCGAAGTTAGCCCTCTTGATGAGCACTGTAACTCTTAGGGCCAACTTTACCAGAAAATATCTTTAAATAAAAAGAAATAATGATTGTTTTAGTATTTTGAATCACGCTTCCACCACCTTCCAACTTAAGATTAAAGCTACTCATATTGAATAGGAGTAACCTACATTGTTAATTTAAAACTTTCTTTGTAACAGGTATACATTGTCATGTTTCCTTTTGTTGTTATATCTAAAAAGCATTCCTTACACTATAAATTCAACTTTGTACTTTGTGTAATTTAAACTGAAGATGACAGAAGAACTGTCCAAACACGTTTTTTAAAATCAAAAACGTCGTGTATTTTCTTAAAAATTATAGATTCATTTTATGCGTTTCTTGCATGTTGTATTGCATTTTATTATTTTAGTATTGTGTATATAATTGCCTAGCTCTGAAAATCTCCCTTGGGGAAGTGGTAATAAAGTAGGTAGATATGTAAGTAATTATTCTGGCCAATCACGACAGATACGAACAGCGGAATCAACCAGTCAAAGTCAAGAAAACCCTGTTACCTACACTGTATCGGGCTGTGAGATGTCGGGAATCTCCCAGTTCCCATAACTGCACCATCATGATGAGGCCCAACGACTGGTCAAACCTTTTGCTACTGCTTGCAATTTTGATTGATAGCGTGAACCAGGCTATTGCGGCTAGGCCTGTTCCGATTGCACTCGGCAACTTTTGGCGTTTGGAGCAACGTTCTTGTGATCCTAACAACCTCGAGCAAGTTTTGCCTTACTAAGGAACTTTTGAGCAAAATGTAGGTTTACAGCTCACATCAAGCACGAAAACTGTCAACGATTTGATAGCAAACGTCAATTTATGCGAATTTATCATAATTTATTGCACTTTTTGAAAAAATAACCTGTCAATTGATAACGTTTCGCAGGCCTTATTGCGATCCTTGTCTAATAATATAACTGATCATAATCAGCTAAAATTAGGCACAGGTTTAAAAAAATGCCTTCTAACCCGTGTTTGTTTCATTGTTTAGGTGTCATGAATGAAAATTGATGGTGACTTGCCGAACAGAATTGAGCATTTTCATTGACGTGACTCCTGGCCATATTGGTTTACTGAAACAAAAGAAAGTATTTGCATTAAAATAGAGTTCAATTCCCAGAGGGTTAGTTTGGAACACCAACATGGCCGCCGTTTCTTTGTTTTGGAACACCAACATGGCCGCCGTGACGTCATGTGAAAACGCTCTATTAGCCAACTTTATTATTCACTTTTCTCGTGACGCGTTCCTGTGTTTAACTCGATTTACTATGCCTTGAAAGAAGAATAACGGACCACTCGCATGGTCTAACTAACATGGCACACGCTAAGCTAGACTGCGAGTAGTCTCTAATTTCGGCGATGGATGGCGGGCGAAAGACGCGCACGCGCGAAGTTGCGAGGAGACTCCCCTCGCGTCATGTCTCCTCGCAACTTCGCGCGCGCGCGTCTTTCGCCCGCCCCACAATCCATCGCTGAAATTAGAGACTACTCGAAGTCTAACGTTAAGCAGTCCGACTTTAATTTGGCGAACGCACCTGTAAGGGGATAAATTAGGAGTAATATGCATATGCATATAGGTTAATCCGTTGTAATCTGTGAAGATCAAGTCAAACTCTGGCGTGAAAACGTTGGCGCATCCAGCAACATTTGGTACTGAAAGATGTCTAGAATAAAATAAGTATATTTTTAGTCACTCGCTCATATGAAACGTATCATATTTCAATGCTCAAAAGTGTCCTTGTGTCTCTGTCTGTTTGCCTTTCTGTTCTTCCTTCATTCTTTTTCTTTCGTTCACAAAATGTTCATTGGTTATAGCGTCTGTCCAAAACTGATACCGGCAGTAACTGGAGGCGGTTGTATACGTACACAGCGAGTAAATCGGATTTTTACTATTGAGGTCTTTTGTTTTCATGCAACAAAATTCGCCTACATTACCGTCTACTAAAGTTTTCGTATTGAGGTTTGTTAGTTCGTGCGTGCGTGCGTGCGTGCGTTCTTCAGGTACACGTTGTTACTTTAGCTGAAATCCCTATGCTCATTCTTCTCCTCGTCGTCTTTGTCATTATCATGACCATCACCATCATCAAACAACAACACTTTATTCACATTTCCATTACACGGTTTGTAAAACTTAGTAAATAATTAGCAACTTAACACATAGAATAATCA
This sequence comes from Pachyseris speciosa, assembly GCA_016490735.1. Classification (NCBI taxonomy): domain Eukaryota; kingdom Metazoa; phylum Cnidaria; class Anthozoa; order Scleractinia; family Pachyseridae; genus Pachyseris; species Pachyseris speciosa. Next base: position 214,781 of record JAEMWC010001079.1, on the reverse strand, counting down.
ATCATCGGCGGCGGCGTCGTGATCGCCGTCATCATTTATTTTATATCATGGTTATTATTTAAATTTATTATATGACTGGCTGTTTCAGCGGTCAAGTTGCATCAATTCTCCTGCTCATTGGCTACCCGCGAGGTCAAGATGGAGCCATCTTGACCGCTCGGGATAGCCCGTTCCTCCCGTGTTTTACTGTCTTTTAATAGCGTCCTTTGAGTCATATAACAAATCCTTTATTGACGAAGCTTGTTCGGTCAAGATGGCGGGATATTGGCCTCGTTCTTTTTTTGCGTATTTATGAACCTCGACTTCGTCTCCGTCCATAAACACGCAAAAAAAGAACTTGGCCAATATCCCGTCATCTTGGCCTCACGCTTGGCCAATAACCCATATTTATTAATTTGCGATTTCTTCCGCAAGATAGCACAACCTAAATGGTAAACTTACAATGGGTCGAGACCCCGCTTAGCCTGGCTTCAACACTTACAATGTTACTCCTTAAGACTTACTTCATGTAAGTGGTAGCATTGTCAGCAATTGTTATATCATGGCCCAAGATATACAAAGCAGCTAACAGGTCACTCCACTGAACCATCTCCCCAAGGGAGCACCATGATAGGCCAGATTAAGCCAGCGAGGTTGATAGGCATAAGTGCCCAAGAAAATGAAAATCTAGAAGGAAAAATGACAGTTATGGGTCAAGCAGAAACGCATAGATCCAATGCAAAATTGGCTGCCTTTAAATAATTCTTTTGTCGTCTTCAAAATAGCCTGGTTACAGGGCTCGACACTAACACTCACCCGCTTTCCATCGGAGGGTAAATTTACGTCTTGGAGAGTAAAAAAATGAAAAACAAGAATACTCCCCCGATCTGGAAAGCAAACTTTGGGCTATGAAGGAAAGCACATTTTTCTTTTGAAAGCCGGCTTTAGTCAAAATGTTTGCAAATGAAATGAGAAAACATTACTCTCAGGCATTGATTTCGTTCTTGATAAGAACAAATTTTGCCATGAATTCTCGCATTTTCCACCATAAATTATTGAAGGATCGAAATAACTCCCAAGGAAGTCTGGGCACGACAATAATTTAAATAAAATAAGCGAATGCGACATATTGGAGATACGTATCAGTAAAGCATGAGTCTACTGTGGTTCGGTTTTACACAGACAAATAAAAAAATACTATCAATGAGACATGGTAAGAAAAGAATTGTGGTTACCAACTATGATACTGTAATACATCTTGGAAAGTAAAATTTTGAGGTGGAAGTTAAATTTTGAAATCTGCTTTCCAAAGTGGAAAGTGGTGTCAAAAGTTAGTGTCGAACCCTGGATTAACCCCGTTTTAGAGATAAAAATGCCGAAGAATTATTTTGTTGTCCCGAACAAGGTTAGTGAGGCTATATTGAATATGAACAAAGCATAACTTAAGGTAATTCCTCTGAAATAAAACTGACAATAGATTTTTGTTCAAACTTGGTCCACTGAATGTTTATCATATGAGAACTTCAATTTTGAAACAAAAAGGGGGTGCCCATGCTTATTTGGGAGCTGTGAGGCATTGAAAATGCCCCATTTTGGTATTATTTCATGCTTATTGTAAGAACGCATATCAAGTTATTGTAAAATCTTTGTGAACCCAAACCCATGAGAACACGCATCACACCACACTCCATACATTATGTTGGACACAAATAAACATTTTAAGTTTGATTTAGACAGAAAGGCGAATCCTTGATTAAAAATTTGAACCAAATTTCTTGACATGGTTACTAAACGGCAAATAGAAAAGACCACACTTTATCTGCTATACAAATCAGATCAGTCTTTTCTCACACAAAGCTTATGATTAGTTGATTACAATGACTGGAAAAAAGGGTGGGTTGCGGTACTCGTTGTTGAGCTATAGCCATTTTTCAACTAAAAGAGCTCAATTTCAAGGCAAATCCGCCATGTTTTAAACAAAAGCTAAATGACGCCATAAATAAATTATGCGTAGTAAAGATATGCGACGCAAATGTGAGGAATCACCTTAAAGGCAGCCATTTTTGTATAGGGTCTATTAATTTACGAAAAACTAGTTCTGTCCAGTGACTACTCAGTACTTACTCGGTAACTTGGCTGAACAGAAAAATTATGAGCCAGCTGTCAAAGTCGACAGAAACCAAGAGTAACCCGTCTGATTGTTTTATCACAACTCAAAGAAAGATCTGTTCAACAAAGAGATACGGTACTCAAGAGGTTTCTTCCTGACTATTTGGCCTCTAACCAGGGAAACCCGAAGTTTCGATAGATATCTGTTCGGTGGAGAGTAATTCGCCTTAGGTTTTCGGCGTCGACTAAAGAGTGAACTCTGATTTTCGTAACTGAAACGTAGCCTAAAAGGTTCACAATCGGGAAATCTTAGCCCCTGAGGTTTTCGGAAAGGTCGTAATTGCTGTTTCGCAGTCAAAACCGTCAGCACTTTCGGAAAGAAAATAGTTCCCTAAAAAGTTTGTGAAACGTTCATTTCAGCTAGTATATTCTCAAAGGAAGATTTTCGTTCCTAACATTTTCGGGCAATTAAAATTTCATCTAAGGAATTCGAACACATCAAATTATTCTAGCTAACGAAAACTTCACTTTAAACAGACTTCAAACACCATAAGGTGTTCCTGTGTAACTAGGCGACTCTTTCGAAAATCTCATCGATCCTCCACTGCCGTTCGCCCAATACGGCAACACAGTAATTGGTTCACAAGGATGCGAGCAAACTGAAGTAATCTGACAGAAGTACACATGGTAGTTACACGACGATTGAGTCACGAGCTTTAAGTAAACAAACAAAACCCTGAAGCAGTACCGTAAATCTGCAGTCATGCCACCTGTTACCACGACAAAGGTGTCCCTGTTATTGTCACCTTCATCGTCACCGTTCTTGTTAAATAGACCCATTTGGCTAACTCAATGTTGTACCCAATTCAAATCTCCTGGGCTCAAAGGGGCAGTGTCACGCTATTGTACTATCACTTTAAAAAGCTTAAAACTGCCAATGCATCAGTGGAAACCTTAAAATAATGGTCTAGTTTTGTTGCCAAAGACTGTAGTACTGAATTGACACCATAAACTTCTGTATTCCATGTAAGATGACGAGGATGGAAATGGATTGAAATTTGAAAAAACTTGCCAGTTTTTTCAAAATTTCAGGCTATGCATTGAAAAATCAGCAAAAAATTATTATGGTTAGCTCTTCCTGCTAAAATTTCAATGGACTTCATCTTGCTGGTTCTGTAGGAGCATTTTTTGCACGATGACAAGTAAAAGGTAGTAATTTTCGCAGAATTGAACCAAAAACAGCAAAAATGCCGGTGACAGTGTTCCTTTAAGACTCTTTGTGTATTGTATTTGCATTATAATGTAGCATTCACATTTAAATGATATGGAAATACCTGGAACAAAACGTTTTAATCCCAAAGGGTTTGAATTGGGTACAACATTGAGTAAGCCGAATGGGTCTATTGTTACATGTACATGTGAAACAAAATAGTGTGTTTCACTTTGTTGTGGTTCAGTTTCATCCTTGGTTTAATTTTTATTTTCCTTTGTTTTGTACTCGTTATCATACATAACCAAACACAAGAACAAAATAAAATAAAATTTGAACCAAGGATAAAATTGAACCACAAAATGTTCACTTGACGTCATGGCGGAGGAGAAAACGAAGTCACGGTGGCTATGTTGAAAGAGAAAAATATTCTTCTGAATACACCATTTTGCTAATGATCAGTTGCTGGTGAATTGTGGGTAGATCCAGTCCTTTGTGGGGGCAAAAGGCCATTTTTAGGACGTAATTTGAAATTGTAATTTTGACCGTTTGCCCCCACAAAGGACTGGAACTACCCACAATTCACCAGAAACTGATCATTAGCAAAATCGTGTATTGAACTCTATTTTGATGCAAATTCACTCTTTTGTTTCAGTAAACCAATATGGCCGGTGGTCACGTGAGCGAACACTCTCTGTAGAATCGGATTAAACGGTCATTGTAGGAAGGTCTCAGCAACACAGTGACCAACACTGTTTAACATCATCGTGTTCTGAAACGAAAGGATCCAACTCTCATATGTCAAATGTGTCCAGAAGTACTGATAGGAGGACAGAAGTACTCTCACTAGTACTTCGGAAGCAACCCTGCGCGTTTATTACACATTTGAACATATGCTGCAGTTATTGCCAGACTTCAATTATCTGTACCTTAACGTGCACCTAACCCCCAATCATTTTTTTTCCCGCTAATATAATAATTTGTACCTATTCGAAGAACATTTAGATTTTACTTCCAGTTTTGGACCTTAATATTAGCTTCACGACTTACGATAAACTACGGTTCATTTGACACAAGAGCGAGTCAGAAGGGGCATAGGTCTATTCCTGATTCGATGTCACAAACTCCTTTGCATGCATGTTTACAAAGACTTAACGCGATGAAAATCAGTCTGTGAAGTCAAATCAGGAATAGACCTACGCCCATCACTAGCTCGATCGTGGGATTTCGTAACTTTTACAGCTTATAAAAAGTCAATATTTGGATTTAAAAAAGGCGCAAAAAGGCGCAAATGCGACGCGTTTCGAACAGGTGCAATTTAGATTTATTTTAGCGAGAAACATATTTTGGGGTTAGGTGAACTTTAACTGCAGTTGCCAGTACCTTTTTGACATGATGTCGCCTGCGGAGTGATCCTTCAGCTGCGAATTCCTTTGCTGCAGCAACCCAGAGAGGCCACATTCTAGTGATGCGATCCCGAATCCAGCGGAGATTCAGCTCATTTAGCGTGTTAATGAACGTGTCTTCTAATTCAAATCTCATTTTTGCAAGCTGAGGAATAGCAAAAATTTTCAATTGAAATTTTTGAGTTCTTGGCTGCCAGCACAGTCGTTTTTGGCTCGTCAGCAACGCAATGGGGAGGAGCGTTCCGTGACACGCCAAGTAACGGCAACTAAGGAGTGTATGCTTTTAATTGGTTAGAATTTACAATTGGAGAGATCCTATACGGGAAAGCACTCGACAAAGTGGTTGGAAAATGTTTAATTCATCAGTAGAAAAACTCAAAAGCACCATACTAGACTGAAAAAAATAAAGGAACAGCCCGCATCTTTTCGCCGGTTGGTTTCGTAATCAAACACGTGAGGTCTATTGAACCGCGCGTGGAAATGGAAACAATTGCGACTGGGAAGAGACTTAGCATCTGGCGCCCCCAAGTTCACGTTCTGGGCGATTCGCATCTCCCAACGTCAACTGTTATACGAGGAAAACAGCTGTTTTGAAGATGGACCACAAACACAAAAAGACCACATCAAAGTGAATAGTGTTAAGGATTCGTGTAAAAAAAAAATGCCACAGTTCAACTTGTTAGCCGAAGTAAGTTTTAGGCCCTGTTTATACGTCCCATTTAATTAGACGAATTTAATTGACGACTTTACGTCGACTGGCAGACGAATTTAATACCGAGTCGTTTTATACGTCAAACAAACTAGTTACCAGTAGTTCGTATCCGCTGTGAATCATCAGCGGTCATCTATTAAAAGCAAAATGGCGCCGAAAAGTGGAACGATCGCCATACTAAATATGAAGATTGCTATGGAAAAACGGAGAAGACGAAAATTTGTGCAGCCTAATGGTGACACATTGTCCCTGTTGTTGCAGCAAGTAGGGGGCGGTGAAGAACGGCTTCGTCATGTTCGTAGACTTCGGAGGTACGAGCGATATACTGGATGGTGGGAGCTGGTGTGGTCAACCTATAACGTTACAAGGTTTAAGAAAACTTTCCGTGTTACACGCGAATATTCGGCCCTCACACAAACAGTTCTCCCACACGAGATGCAGCTGTATTTTGTTTGGGATTCACACGACCAACAAGAATTTGCACAGGTTTTTCGCCAAAGAGCTCCAGCGGCCGCCATCTTGCCGAACCAATTTGTGCGCATGTGATGTACGAGAAAATTCGACTGCAGGCTCAAATTGATGTACATTAAAAGTAAGTTATGCATTTAATTCAATGCGTCTGAAGTGCGACGTCTAAAACTAACGCGCATTTCACACGTTTTATCTGGATAAAACGCCTGGACGAATTTAGGGCCTGTTCACATGGAGGTGGGGTTACCAATCTCTCCATACAATCTCTCTTTTTTTCTCGATAGCGTTCACATGTGAGGTGGGGTACCGAGGCGGGGTACCCGGTCAGCCAGGGCGGGTAACCCGCTTAGCTGAGGTGAATTTTCTCCATGTGAATGCTGGAGGTGGGGTGGGGTGAGGTTCATCCGGGCAATTATCTCTGAATATCTCTGAATTCTTTTGTTAATATACGTTCTTAGCGACCACGCGATAGCATTTTAAACCTCACCTCAGCGCCCCGGGTTTGCATGTGAAGGCTAGCTTTTTTTGACCACGGGTAGGTGGGGGACCTCACCTGCCTGGGGTCCTGCACCTTCATGTGAACAGGCCCTTAATCAATAGTTTCGTTTTATACGTCGCTCTACAGACGAATTTAATCGCTATAATTAAAGCCCCGTTCAAACGGCAACGATAGTTGATGATAGTCGATGATAGTTTTAACCATCACGCGCGTTTGAACACGATCTATCATGCACTATTATTGACTATCATGAACCATCATTCACTTTGTACCTGCTCAAAAATCTCATGATAGTCGATGATAGTTTTTGCCGCTTGACCGCGCGCATAATAGTTGATGATAGGTGATGATAGTTTTGGACTTCTCAACTATCATCGACTATCATGCGCCGTTTGAACGGGCCTTAAATTCGTGTCAATTGTATTCGTCCGTTAACTGCGACATATAAACAGGGCCTTAGTTAATTTTTGTGGTGCGATTTTCACTGGGGAAGGCGCGCGCCTGCCAAGGTGGTGCGTAGGCCATGGAATTTACGGAGGGGGGGGGGGGGGGGGGATTTTCAGCGTTTAAAAAGACCATTTTTGTTTTCAAGCAGCTAGGTTATTATTCAATGAAGATTGAGTTTCGAACCTCTTGTTCTTTTGTTGTATTTTTCCGTCGCCATGATAGAGGTGGACAGAACCGTTCAACCTACAAAGAAAGCGCAAATAAATAAAACAGGGATGTAATGAACTGGCTGGCAGTGACCAGACTACATTACTTGCCAAAAAGTACGGACGATTTCAAATTCGGACAAAAAAAGTGTCCGAAAATAAAACCGTTCGAAATCTCTAAGCGTCCGAAATTTTTACAGTACAGTAGCCTGCGTGGCAGGCGTAGAAAGTGGAGGGGGTGGGAGGGGGGGGGGGGAGGAATAGGGGATTGGGGAGAGTTCCTTCTATCCTCTCCCCAATCCCCTCTCCCTTTTTCCTCTCCCTCCCCTTTCTACGCCCGCTACGCAGGCTAACAGTACAGTGGAACCCCGCCATACGACCACCCCGTTATTATGACCACTTTTTTGTGGCCCGAACAAAAGCCCACTCATTTTCTTATCTGAAAACCCCGTTAATCCGACCACCCCGTTATTACCACCAACGACCACCTTTTGGAGTCCTCAGTCGTCATTTTCTTTATAAAATTACCCCGTTAATACGACCAGTCAAAATGCTTGGTGGGGCTGCTGAATGAAAACAGACACAATCTGACAAACAATAACGCATTAAAGTACTAATATTTTCATTGAATGTTCTTAGGCAAAGGTGTTAGTGGTTAGCATGACATCCGGTAAATTGCAGTGTTCAGGATGCATGAATAAATAACACAAAAGATCTGAAAGACTTCACTTTGCAGCATTTCGAGGCTCTCAAAGTTATTTAATGCCTTCTTGTTTCTGCTGCCTTCCACTGTGGCTGTGAAACTGTCTGAAAGTGTTGTAACCTACGATATAGAAAACGGCTCTTCGAGACATTTCACAAGCCCTTTCCTTTCATAACAAGGAACTGAAAGAAGTTAGTGTTTTTTTTTCTCATTACTCGGTGTCGTTTACTGTTACATTGTCCGGTTGCATTGAATTGCGGTTGTAAGGTTGTTAATACTCCCTTTTATTACATGACTGGCTCTTTCAGCGGTCAAGATGAATCAATTCTCCTGCTGTGATTGGCTACCCGCGAGGTCAAGATGGAGCCATCTTGACCGCTCGGGATAGCCCGTTCGTCTCGCGTTTTACTTTTCTTTTAATGACGTCCTTTGAGTCATGTAATAAATCCTTTATTGACCAACCTTACTCGGTCAAGATGGCGGGATATTGGCCTCGTTCTTTTTTTGCGTGTTTATGGACCTCGACTTCGTCTCGGTCCATAAACACGCAAAAAAAGAACTTCGTCAATATCCCGCCATCTTGACTTCATGCTTGGTCAATAACCTATATATCACGCACAGCCATCTTGGATTGTGTGGTGCACGAAAGCGAGGTTGGACGGGCATAACATTCTTGGGGGAGGGTTGCATTACAATGTTTTGAGTGGAGATACACGCAATCATGAAACACGATCATTGCTGTAGTATGCTGTAACAACGACAAGCGAAACGAAAGTTGCGAGAATTTGTCGTTTTTCAGCTTTCCCTCAAATCCCTTATAGAGATCGCAGTGGATTGCCACGATAAAGCGAGATGAAGGGCCGCTTTTTGGGGTGAGTGTGTAGAGTCGTGTTTTCAAAGGCACATGTTTATACTAGTGGTCGACTGTTTCCTTCGATTTAAGACTCCGCTACCACACGTTTTATTCATGAAATATTTACTCAGTACCTATCCAGAGCAACTGCCGTCAATTATTCGAATCGACCAGTGTTCTTACTTTAAATTTTTTCCTGCTTTTGGTCAAAGCTGTCAAACATTCATGGCACTGTTTGTTTGCTTTTATTGACTCGTATTTGGCTATCTGTATTCAATGAGATTTTCCCTGTCAGCGTTTTAATTTGTTGTTTCAAACTCGTTTCCTAGATCAAATTTATCTTGTGGACGGTTTTTACTGTCCTTGGTCTATGCAAACTGCGATGGCACAACTCCTGGTTTTAGACTTGGAAGCCCGGTTATAATTTTATTATCGCTTGGCTTGAAGTGAGCGGAGCGCACAAGAGTAAGAGCCTTTCTTGATCTACGATGTAAGGAGACTGGTAGAATCGACTGCAGCTGCTCTGGATATGTACTGAGTAAATACTTCATGTGCTAGCTAAGTCTTAAATCGAAAGAAAAAGTCGAACACATGCGTTTGACAAGTTTACTCGCTCGTCACGACTCGACTAACTCACTCCAAAAAGCGGCCCTTCATCTCGCTTTATCACGGCAATCCACTGCGATCTCTGTGAGAGTTTTAAAGGAAAGTTGAAAAACGACAAATTCTTGCCACTTTCGTTTCGCTTGTCGTTATTACAGCATACTACAGCAATGATCGTGGGTCATGATTGCACTCAAAATATTGTAACGCAACCCTCCCCCAAGAACTTTATGCCCGTCCAACCTTCAGTTGCTTTGGTGCACCACACAATCCAAGATGGCGGTGCGTGATAAGGGAGTATTAACTGTAAAAAGGTTGATTTATAGCGGATTAAAGGTATACATGTAGTAGAATGTAGTTTAAAAACATTTTGCACCATAATTTGACCCTACCCCGTTAATACGACCAAATTTCCATGGCCCGAAGGTGGTCGTATTAACGGGGTTCCACGGTACAGTGTAAAACTTTTAAGTACTTTCTTGGGCGACGCCATCACATGTATTCAAGGCCAACATACATAATATGGCTAGAACTCGGATTAGGCTGTGCTCGTTCTTTTTATCACTGGAGACGAAAATTATTGTTTCTTTATGAAAAACATATTGTAGAAAAATTCCATTTTGAGCTCCAGAGCCCTTAGATTCCTTTGTCAAGCGAACTCTAGTGGAGACACTGCTGGAGATAATGGCTTGATAGAAATTGTGCTATGTTTTTCCTCGATGTATATGTAAACCTTGAGGGTGCAGTAAAACTATTATTTTCAAGGATATGTTCAGTCTAATTCCTGTTTTGTAGGCGTAAATTTACTTTAGCTCTGATTCAGCAAATTGTCCGAAATTTTTGTCCGAAATTTGTCCAAAATTAGATTTAAAAAAGTGTCCGAAAATTTAACGTCCGAAATTTTTGGTAAGTAATGTAGTAGTACCGTGTTTAAGTTGTATTTTCCACTGGCTGAGGAACGAAATAAGTGGAAAATGTTTTCTCACACACCACTGGAGTCGGGGTCCGAGAAGTCATTTGAGTCACGTGTTCAGTGTTGTTTGTCAGTTGCTTTTTTGCTGTCCGCCATTGCTAACAGAAATTTCAGAGAACGATAGTTTTACGAAGTTACATCGCCTATACCGTTTGTTGTTTGTGCTGTAACATGAGTGCTAATACGACTAGGTCAAAGTCTCAGTCTAGAGCGGTGAACCGGCTCCGAGCGCATAATCATAGCCCGGAGAAAGAGCGCCGGTCTCGTAGTCACAGTTCTCGCCGTTCGCGAAGTCGGAGCCCCGTGGTGGCGCACGTACGTGATCAGACATCTAGAGAGCGGTCGTTGGATTGCTCCGAGCGGCGAGGATCATCGCAGTCTTCCAGTGATCCCCCGGATTGGGCTAAAGAGTTGCTTTTGCAGCAGAAAGAGTACGGAAAGGAGCTTAAACGATTGAAAGCGGAACTTGCCTCAAAACCTAATAAGGCGGGAAAACACGAGGAGAACGAACCCGAATTCAAATTTGAAGGCAATAAGAAGCAATACCAACTGAACAAGAAGGTGCTCGAGAAGATTAAAGCAGCAAAGGATGTGGGCGACGATGACCTACGGAACGAGCTTTTGGAGGAAGGTGAGCAGTTACTGATAGAACGTAACAAGCATATTTGTATCGCAGAAAAATACGGCTGGGATACCGTGGAATGCTACACCACTGATCCTATCGCGAGTGACTCGGATGATGAGAAGAAGATCAAGAAAGCGGTCAAGGAGTGCAAGTTGTTGCGGGAGGAAAAACGCAAAGCAAAGTTGTTGAAGTCCAAGCGGTCGATGCCAGCACAGCGCGGAGTGGAGGCGTGTGGTTATGGAAAAACCGCCGCTGAGTTCGGTGGCGGGAAAAGTGCCGACTGTCACAGTTACGCGTGACTCTCGTACTTGTTTTCGCTGTTTTTGCCCAGGACACCTCGCCCGTGACTGTCGAGCAGCTACCACAAGAAATGGATCAGGACAATCCCATTCCTCTGGGCTTGCAACAAGTAGTTGACCTGGATACAGAGACTGAACACTGTTTCGACTCAATGTTAGATAATTTTCAGGATGTGTGTCAATTGTTGGAGCTACAGGATTTGGAGCCGGTATCTCCGGTACGGGTTAAAGGTAGACTTAAGGAGAACATTGTGTTTTGGAAGAACATTGGGGCATCTAGATGGGTGCTAAGTATTATAGAGAACGGTTACTATTTACCTTTTATATCTCTTCCAGCTCGGAAGAGTTTTCAGAATCATCCTAGTGTTGTTCAGATTCAGGAGTTTGTGTGCCAGGAACTTAGGAAACTTGTAGCCTCTGGTGCAGTGGTGGAAGTGAGGCAGGAGGACTTGTCGGTTGTTAATGCATTGGGTGTTGTGAAAAATGCAAGGGGCAAGTCAAGGCTAATTTTGGATTTACGCTGTGTTAATAATCATTTGAGATCCTGTAAGTTTAAGTATGAGGGTATCCCAGCAGCTTCAGAGCTGTTCCAGAAGGATGACTGGGTGTTTAAGTTTCATTATAAAAGTGGTTATCACCATCTGGACATATTTGCGGGTCATACCACATTTCTTGAATGCTCATTCCAGCTGGAGGGAAAACTTCGATATTTTAAATTCACAGTTCTCCCTTTTGGCTTGGCAACTGGGCCTTATGTGTTTACTAAAATCCAGAGAACTTTAGTCAAGCATTGGAGAAGCAAAGGATTTCGCATTTTCACGTACCTGGATGATGGCGCTGGTGGGGAACAAGGATTTGCTGAGGCTTGCAGTATTTCGGAGTCTGTCAGGAAGGATGTTAGATCAAGTGGCTTTGTGGCCAACGAGGAAAAGAGTGTGTGGATGCCATCTCAATATGTGGACCTATTGGGATTTATTCTGGACCTCAAAGCAGGTACTTTTCATGTTCCTCCCCACAGAGTGGATGCTTTAAAGCAGTTGCTTGACATTATTATTGCTAAGGATTTTCGTGTATCTGCAAGGACTTTGTCTCGCGTGACAGGCTCTCTGGTTTCTATGTCGCTTGCTATGGGTCCAGTTGTACGTCTTTGGACGAGAGCTATCTACAGAGACATTTGTCTAGCCCCCTGTTGGGATAAGCCGATATGTTTGTCTTCTGACAGTCGCTCAGAGGTGCTTTTTTGGAAACAGAACTTTGACAACAGCGGGTACCCGATATGGGCACCTAGCCCTAGAGTCGAGGTCTTAACATATTCGGATGCTAGTGGTCTAGGTTGGGGAAGTTTTGCCGTTCAGATTAATGGTAAACCAGCTGTGGGAAGCTGGTCAGAGGAGGAGAGTGGCAGGAGCTCTACATTCCGTGAGTTAAGAGCCATACGGTTTGTGTTGGAGTCTTACAGGGAGGACCTTCAAGGGAAAGAGGTGTGTCATAGGACTGATAACAAGAACGCAGAAATCATAATGTCTGTTGGTAGTCGAGTCCCAGACCTTCACATGGAGGCAGTGTCAGTTTACAAACTTTGTCGTGAGTTAAACATTCGGCTATCTGTGGAGTGGGTCAGTAGAAATGATAATGGTACTGCTGATGAGCTTTCAAGAGTGGAAGATGCTACTGACTACATGCTGGATCCCAAGTGCTTTCATTATATTGATCAGTTATGAGGACCTCATACCGTTGACAGATTTGCCAGCATTAAAACCAGACAGCTGGACAGGTATTGCAGTCGATACCGCAACCCTGGTTGTGAGGCTAGTAATGCGTTTACAGTTTCGTGGTCACAGGATAACAATTGGATTTTTCCACCTCCCCTGCTTATTCCTAAGGTTCTGAGACATATGTCTGCTGGTCATGAGTATGGTACAGTGATTGCTCCAGAGTGGCCTTCTGCAGTGTGGTGGCCTCTCCTTGTTGACAGGTCTGGAACTTGGAAAAGTTTTATAAAGGAGTGTTTGCGGATTGAACCTTACCAAGGAATCTTCCTCTCAGGGTCTCCGGCTAGCAGTATTTTCACTTCTGGTATTCCATCATTTGCTGTTTTAGCCTTGAGGATTTGTTTTAGAGATCTGGTGGGAAGCACCTGATATGCTGTTATGGCATTGCTCTGGTGAAGGCTAGGAGCGTAACCCCTGTGCTAGTCAGGTGTGGGGAATGTATTTGTAGTGACATAGTATGCTGTTAAGGCATGTCACTGATGCTGTTATGGCATTCATTGGTGTCAGATGCTGTTATGGCATGTTAGGGCATTCCTAGTGACAGATGCTGTTATGGCATGTCTCTAATGCCGTTATGGTTATTTTCTCTGCGGTTAGAGAAAGGCTAATGCTGTTGTGGCATTTCTGTGCTGTCGTTAGGGCTTGTTACATATGCATTTTTGGTGCGCAATATCTGTACATGGCATTAGCAGATGTTTTTGGGCCTAGCGTCTTGCTGGTCAACTGTGGAATTGTGATTGATAATGTTTGGGTAGCATGCCTTGTAACCTATCTTTGACTTGGGCCTCCGTGTAACAATTAGCTGTCAGGGCTTATAGTTATGTTTTGGTCCCTTACACTGTCATGTTATGTGATTTCAGTGACCACCAGTGACACTGGCAAGTTGGACCTGTCTTTTTTGGTACCTGTGGATGGATTGCAACATCCAGTGTTGCACCAGCTGGCCAAGGAGCTGCCCTCAGTTCTGCTTCAAGATAAAGCCCCCAAAACAGTTAACACTTATCTCCGTGCGTTTGGGGCGTGGAGGGGTTGGGCAGAGCAGTGCCATGTGTCAGTTCTACCAGTGGAGCCAGTGGTGTTCTCCCTGTATTTAGTTAAGCTGATTCAGGAGAACAAGTCAGTTTCTACCATTAACTCTGCTTTGTATGGAGTGAGCTGGGTGCAGAAGAAGGTGGGTCACCCACTAGTCACAGAACATCCTTTCGTGACCCAGGTGGCAGAAGCTGCTCGTAGAATCCTGGCTAGGCCACCAGAACGCAAGAAACCCCTTACTGTGGATCAAGTGATGCCCATTATGTCGCGCTTGGAGAAGGGCAGTCTAGCAGACGTACAAGTTGCAGCGATATTTGCCGTGGGGTTTTTCGGTTTCTTACGGTGGGATGATTTAAGCAATCTGGCAGTGGATGATCTGTTATTTGCAGATTCACATGTTGCTCTCTTTTTGCCGCAACGTAAGAATGACCAATTCCGTGAGGGATCTTGGGTCTTCATTGCAAGAAGTGAGGCAGCCCCTTGCCCTGTGGCGGTGTTAGAGAGGTTCCTTGAGATGGGCAGTCATTCCGTGGGGTCAAGGCTGTTTCGCAGGATCCAGACCACAAAGAGAGGCCAGGTGCTTAAGGAAGCACCTATGTCGTATTCTCGTGCGAGCGAGCTGGTAAAGAAAGAGCTGCAGAGAGAAGGGTTGGACCGAAGCTCATATAGTCTTCACAGCCTCCGCTCAGGGGGTGCTTCGTCTGCAGCAGCACTTGAGATCCCAGATCGCCTATTCCAGAGACAGGGGGGATGGAAAAGTGCTCAGGCAAAAAACAATTATATCCAGGAATCATTGGACTCTTTGCTGCTAGTTACAAGGAAGATTCATAGCTCAGGTTGAAGACTGTGTGTTTAGTGACCTCTTAATGAGGGAGATCTTCATAGACATTGGAACATTTAAGGTTTCGGACTTGCTTGTGGCATATACACTATGGGTTGTTGGGAACATATGAGGACGTTGCACTTTCTATAGTATCGCAGACTAACATAGGCAGGTTGTTGAGCCTTTGTGATACTAGGCTCTCTATGCTTTGTAATTTGCGGCGGTCAGCTTGACAATGGCTCCCAGAGGTGTGTGAGAAGTTGTATTTTCCACTGGCTGAGGAACGAAATAAGTGGAAAATGTTTTCTCACACACCACTGGGGTCTGGGCCCGAGAAGTCATTTGAGTCACGTGTTCAGTGTTGTTTGTCAGTTGCTTTTTTGCTGTCCGCCATTGCTGACAGAAATTTCAGAGCCCCAGTTCCCACCCAACCCTTTGTTTGAGACGAGAACATACACTGTGTTTGGTTAGATATTCTTTATTAACATTTGTCAGCATAGTCTTACTAAGCTTATATCTGTTGTTCATATTACTGTATTTTGCCTACATTACGTCTAATGCTAGGCTGTATGGGTTTGAGCAATAAAACAGTCAGTTGGCGGCGGTCAGCTTGACAATGGCTCCCAGAGGTGTGTGAGAAATAAAGTTATCGTGTCCTACACATGTTTACAACACAACACAATCGTCGACCGGTTTAGCTAAGTTGGTAGAGCACCCGGGACTACCGTGCGGGAGGTCATCGGGAAGTCACGGGGTCAAACCCGGCCGGACCAACACTCAGTGTTTTTAAATAACTGAGGAGAAAGTGCTGTCTTTGTAATGACATTTGCAAATGGTTAGACTAATTCTAGTCTTCTCGGACGATAAACGGTAGAGTTTCCACTCTCTCTCAAAGAAAGAAGTCTTCGCGCGGTCAGTCAGCTCGCAATGACGTCGTTAGAGTTTGATTTTCTGTTGGCCTCCTAGAGCAGAGTATTCCTTAGGACATCATTAAGTTCAGTGAGGGGAAAAGTCTTGCGAGGTGCAGTGTCTGCCTCGTCTAATATCCTGCTGTGCAGTTGTTTGCTAAACGAGTACTTTGTTTACCCGGGCGGTACTGCTGGAACAATGCAGGGATATTGAGAGCTCTGCTTTGAGAGGTAAAAAGTCTTTAGCCTCAGAAAGTAGGTGTCGGTGATCATTTCTAGGTTCTCGGAGAGAAACTGGTATTGAATTTGGAGCATGCTAAAGACTTAGTAAAAATGCTGTGGATAGATGGTCGTCAACAGCTCCTCGCTAACACGGACAGTAAACATC
Source organism: Pachyseris speciosa (assembly GCA_016490735.1). Taxonomy (NCBI): domain Eukaryota; kingdom Metazoa; phylum Cnidaria; class Anthozoa; order Scleractinia; family Pachyseridae; genus Pachyseris; species Pachyseris speciosa. The sequence goes on along the minus strand of JAEMWC010001079.1, from coordinate 198,763 downwards.
CGGGACCTCATGAAATTTGCGAAAAAAACACAAGGCATGGCTGGGAATTTGTCTGCAAAAGGCGTAAGTTTGAACATTTTTTTTTTGACTAGTTTCCGCCCTCGCAACTTTATCGATCTTAAGCTAGTGATTTGATAGTCTGAAAGTGTCATAATGACTGGTTTCCGGTGTCAGAAGTGATCACAAAATCGAGCGATAATTTACACAAATAAAATTCGACAATAATTAGCTGTGATTCTTCGCAGCAATCACGAACGCTCGGTTGAAAACGCTGCTAGACTTCGCCTAAATCGATGCCGCTAATTCCAAAGCTAACTTTGCCGTCAGAAAGAGCGTATTCTAGAGAGATTTGGCCGACTAACGCACCAAAATTCTCATGTCAGAGGTCACGTCAATTTCATGTCTAATTGCAAGACAAATAACATGTATTCTTTGTCTTCCCTTTGACAGGGACTGTAGGCTCATAACGAGCCTAAATGCAAGTCTCCCTTTTGATAAACCGAGGTATTGATAAAGAAAGTTCTAAAACCCCTCAAATTTTCATGAACATGGCTTTCAAAAAGATCGGCTATATATATATATATATATATATATATATATATATATATATATATATATATATATATATATATATATATATTGGGTACAGTAAGGTAGGGAGGGGATATATCAGCAACTGATTGCCTTAATTACTTAGGATCACCAGCCTATTCCCGTTTGGATGGCGATTCACTAGGGACATCTGAGAAATACAAACAGACAAGGTTAATTTGGGAACAGAAATCAACACAACGAAGTAATTAAGTGGCTGAGCCACATTTTCACTTAATTACTTAGTTGTGTTGATTTCTGTTCCCAAATTAACCTTGTCTGTATATATATATATATATATATATATATATATATATATATATATATATATATATATATATATATAACAGTTAAAAAGACCGAAAATGGACAACTTTTGGTTCAAAAAAGATAAAAATTTAAAAATGTATATTCGTCAGTTACAAACAGAATGTTAAAAACCTACAACTTAAATATGATTTTACAACAATGGTTACAAATTACATGTACGGGTTACGTAACTCAGACAATGAAACGAAAAACAATAGGTGTACAAAAAGTATGAAACGACTACGGTAAATTAACAGGATGCGGAATAACAACAATAATAGAACTAGTGATAAATGTTATGTAATTGTCGCAGCGCAACAGGTTCCCCATCAAGGGCCTCTGAATCATCAGTCCTGTCAGTAT
>JAEMWC010001079.1:147500-187500 GCA_016490735.1 Pachyseris speciosa | reverse complement strand
ATACAAGAAAGACAAAAACAAATTTCAAACAAAGTAATTTAAGATTGCTCAGTGTGAAAAATGAAGCATCAAATAGATTCATTTCACAAATTAACTGAACACCACTACAGATTGGTCATGATAAAACGCAGACTGCAGACCATGCAGACTGTGCAGACCGTGCAGACTGGGAAATTTTTTGATTGCTTAAAAAAAAAAAAAAAAAAAAACTCCGATTTACATTTGATTGAGGTGTTTATATTATTTTTTTTCTTACTCTTTTGGTGACATTGGAACAGTTTCCCTTTTTTGGACACCACATAACGTAATTTTATGAGGTTATTTCGAGCTGTTACCTAGCAACAATTTTTAGGAAAATAAAACACAAAGAGTAGAGATAAACTTTTGGCCTGTCATGTGAAAACATTCTTTTCGGGCTGTCGGAAACTGGGGCTCACCAATTGCGTGACAATGAGCTGCGGTCAATCAATTCTAAGGGACTGATTTTGTGGTGACAAGTTGAATGTCAGGTATAATCGAAGACTTTTTGTGATTTGAGGGCTGTATATTTTATCGATCGAGCCAGCACGAATTGAGATGAGTTGTGTTGGAACCTGTTAGTCGTTGAACCTGTGAGACAATTAAACCAAGTTCAGTAGTGAACCTGTGAATTCATCCCTCTGTGATTTATTTTATGGGATACCGTAAACCAAGCGTTTCCCACACAGTATCCATTCACACAGCTGAACGGCCAGCAAGCGAATGGATAAGAAACGGCGGCTAGACAAGCTGTTCGAAACAGATCGGCAGAAGTAACATACGATTGAACTATGAAAGAAATTAGCCGTAAGTAAACACAGGTTTAGATTGAGAAATATTCTTTGTTTAAAAGATATGGAAATCCTTGCCATGACTGTGCGGATGTAGTTAGTCCTGTGAGAAATTTACAGTGCATTCTCAAAGGCTAAAATTATGCTGCGAGCCGGTCAAAAAATGGAAGCCATTGCAATGTCACCAAAAGAGTAAGAAATAATCATAAACACCTCAATCAAATGCAAATCAGAGTTAAAATAAGCAATTAAAAAATTTCCCAGTCTGCATGGTCTGCATGGTCTGCACAGTCTGCACGGTCTGCAGTCTGCAGTCTGCGGTCTGCAGTCTGCGTTTTATCATGACCGACTACAGACCAGCATTTAATTTCTCCCTACATGCATTATTGAAAATCATTTCAAAACTTGTATGTCAGACATTCAGGTCAACTACATGTATTAAATTAAAAATCAACAAGAAAATTAACATAATTATGTATGACCAGACTATACCCGTATGTATGCAGCACATTAATAATTATTTTATTATGAGTTATCAATCAAATCACTAGCTTACTGTTATGCTTGACTTACTTGAACTTTGTCTTCACAAAATGGAAAGAGCCAGTCATTTGGAATCTCACAACCGTGTTCCTTTGGTTTTTCTAATCACAAAATTAGGAACAGTATTTACATGTAATAGTCATCAGTTATTGTACAAATTAAGATATTTGACCATTAAAGTAAAATCAACTTAAGATGCAGACTAAATCAAGATTTTAGAGATTTAAGGTGTAACTCAGCTAAAAAATACATAAAAGTTGTTTGCCAAACTAAAACACTTCTGGATTGATTCTAATGCCAAATGCTTTAAATAATTTTATGTTCTGAGTTTCTGCAATGAGAAAAATTAGTGATACCACTACAAGAACTAAACTAACTATAGGTACTACAGGAACTACACGACATTGATGCTTTGAGGGTGCTATATTCATGACGGTTATCATGGACCTATTATTTAACAACTTTCATTTGCACAGACTTGCAGATCATACTGTTACCTGAAGTCAGATGTTGTTCCAGTTTTTCTAATCTCTGACTTACATCTCTTTGTCCTTGGTTGGAATCATAAGCTGCAAATCATGAAACATTTTACTGATTTTGTGTTACAAAACCAGTGCCAGCAAGCTATTAAAGAATTAGCTGCATGCTTGTAGCCAATCAAAATTGAGATAGTCATCATCATCTACAATGTAACGGTACTAACTACATGTACAGTGTAGACTCATCCAAGAATGCTATCAATATTGATCCTGTGCATCTTGGCTTACAGTCACATATTTATAAAGAAGCCTTTACAATGTATACATCACAAAGCATGGATAACTGGCCAAACTTTGTCACTGTACAGAAACTAAAATGCATTTCTTTAAAATATAAATCAAAAAGGGGCATGATATATCACATTTTTGCCTTAAAATCCAAAATGACTGTAAACTCACTCTACTTTGGCAAATAGACTGGAAATGGTGTCAGAAATGAAGTTCTACACTCTCATTTATTTTGTGATTTGAAGGCTAGGATCCAAAGGATTACCTTATGACTTTTGCCAGAAACTCAAGAAACAGAAACGAAAGGATCTGATGCATGGTTGATTAATCTTTTATTTTTAAATGAGTTGGTTCAGTTTCAAAGGAGCATGGTCATGATACATTGGGTCATTATTGGAGAGATTAAAAAATTCACTCAACTAATGCAAAACGGTGAAATAACAAATTTTCAGGAAAGATAAGCACCACAGAGACTAGACTAAATGCAAATAATTATGGCGAGGATGGTGAAGGATGGAGAAAATTTAAACGGATTACAAATTACGTTTTTGAAAAATTTAGCCCTTCTTGTCTTCCCTGAAAATTTGTTATTTCACTGTTTCGCATTATTTAAATGCATTTTTTTTTTTAATCTCTGTAATAATGACCCAGAATATTGTGACCGTGCTCCTTTAAGAACAGAACCTCATTTCTGATACTGTAACCAGTGTGTGTGCCAAGTAGAGCAATTAATTTAGAGAGATTTGGATTTTGAGGCCAAAAAGTGATATACAGGTGTATGCCCTCTTTGTTGAATACCCTTCAATAATATGCTATATGTACCTTTTCCAAGGATTTTTTCCTCCAATCGAGCCAATCTCAGTTCAATGTCTTTCTTTTGCCAATCATCTAAAGAAAACACACCATCAAAATGTTACTTCCTTCAGAGAAAGTAATTGAGTGGAAGAGAATTCCAAAACAAAACAAATCAGAAGAAAATAGTGACAATTAAGAGTCAGGGTAACAAATTTTTGGGCATTAACAGGTCTTTCTAACTTTGTAGTGGGGATGACATTATGCTACAAAAAAAGCATTCCTCAAAAGAAATCTGGCAATTTTGCCATTTGCTCATTATATTAACAGCCTTTCTTAGGGTTATCAAGTTACAGTCTGGCCACTCCTCCTATGTTTGATTACTTTTGTATAAGCATGCAAGCTGGTTACAGAATTGTCCAGACAAATAAAATTAGTAGTTGACATAACATTAGATGCACTCCATGAGCAGCCATCATAATGCTTATCACCTTTAAATAATTTAGACGTCTCCCTACATGTTCCTCAATCAACAATATGTCTTACTACTTGCATCATTTACACCCAATCATGGCAAATTTAGAAGGAATATTGGATTATTTTTTGATAAGTTTAGGAGACTCAGAGAAAAACGCTGCAAACCCAGGAAAAGCAAACCCTATTAAAGAAAGATGTTGCTTTGACTACAGTGTAAACACGTCTAAACGCAAATGAGAATTCAAGGGATATTAAAGCAAACATCAATCTGTATTTTAATGCTCGTCTGTTTCATTTTTTCTAATGCAAATGAAATGTACATGTATGAGAAGTTTCCTCATTTTCTCTCCAGTGAGTCATTATATGGAATCCTATCGCATATGAACGGCGTGGTTTGTTTATACCTATCTAAGCAGGTGTAGTCAATATTTCTACCTGTTATCAAAAGTTGCAAATATACAGCAACGAAATACATGTACACTGTGTAAATCATGCCAGTCTATTTAAAGAAAAAAAACAATTGGAATAAAAGAATACAAAAGTAGGCTTAATTCCGTGCTTTCTATTTTGGTATGGAAAAGTATATCCCATTATTCCATTTCAGCGGCAAGTCAACTAATAACTGACCACATTTTTCCATCAATCGTCTTGTTGCCTAGCAAAGATTTCGTGCACGTGTACTGCAACTTAAGTCCACAAAGGCATGACATCACCTGAAAATGCTACTTAACATCTGCTGGAATATTACATGGCATGAAACAAAACGAAAGGTTGATTTCAGGCCGTAAAATAAGTCAAAATCGCAAAAGGAAACTCGGTCGAAATGGAATCCACAACATTGAGCTCAAATGAGGGTAAAACAGCTAGCCAATGGAGCTGATATCTACAGTAATAAACACTGGACTGATTACACAAAGATAACACACCGCTCGCAATGAAATAACATAACTGTATGCTTTTATCACTGCGCAAAACAAAAGTAGTCTGGTTTAAAAGCAACTCTTTTAAGCTGCCGAAAGGCACAATTTTAGACTTTGAACGCTTGCTAGGCTTTATAGCCAACTGTTTATGTTGACGATATTTTTTTTCACTTCAGCATCATGAGATGATAAGTACTTTAATAGGTTCTTTAAAGCCATTTTACAGCTAGCAGCGACTAGCATAATAGTTTTACCCTCTTTAAAAATTATTATTTCACAGAATAATCTGGTCGTTGCGAATTACGAGCAATCAGACGGTTGGCTTATTATCGTAAGCCTCAGCGTAAGTTAGTACAGTTGTACTTAATTGCGAAGAAAACCACAAGAAATTAACGCTCCGGTTACCTTGCAAAAGAGATTTTGTCCAACGACCTGATCCAGGAGGCAGTTCTTTCAGCACGTTGTAGTTTAGTATTGTGATCAGTATACAGACAACGGTCGCAATAACAAGGAACAAATTTCCTCTACGACCTCTCAACGGCCATGACATCCTCGAGCAGCCTATGAAGTGGAGGAGGACTGGACATCGACAAATCTGTCAACACTTCCGTCCTTAGTCTCCTTCGCAGCCGTTATAAGGGTCGTCACGCAACGCTTCTCCCCACTAACGGCAGCGTTAGTGGGGAGAAGCGTTGCGTGACGACCCTTATAACGGCTGCGAAGGAGACTATTCCGTCCTAGCCGATGCCTGCAGGGTGCAGGGTGCAGGTTGGGGTGACAGAATTTCATATGTACCCCGCAATCATACACTGCTTTAGTTTTCAGTTGAATTTGATCATAGTAGAGGTTGATGGCCTAAAGAACAATAAAAGGCCGGTTCATGGATCAGTTACCGTTCGATGAGGTCCATTGTGTATCAGGGAATAATCGACGCTGTGATCAGAGCACGAGGACAGTTGAATATTCCCGGAAATTTCAACATCCGGGCTTTTTTGGGAGCCCAGGTTTTAAAGTGTCTGGGTTTGAATCTTCTGGGCTCTCTCTCTTATATTATATATTATATATATATATATATATATATATATATATATATATATATATATATATATATATATATATATATATATATATATATATAATTTGCACAGATCCCGCCACGGATATTTACCAGGGTGCCTGCTCTAGGGTATCACGAGCGTACATAGCACGAAGAATGCTCTTGCCACAAGACCTTTTATTACGACTATTTTTAGGACAACGAATAATAAGATAATTGAGTGTAACCTTTGTGCCCTGAAGAAGCCGCACGGCGAAACGCGTCGGCGTAATAAAAGGTCTTGTGGCAAGAGCATTCTTCGTGCTATGTACGCTCGTGATACCCTAGAGCAGGCACCCTGGTAAATATCCGTGGCGGGATCTGTGCAATATATATATATATATATATATATATATATATATATATATATATATATATATAACTTCAGGTGAGTTCCACACCGATAAATCCAGGATAGTGCTCAACAATGATGGAGCGGTGATAACAATGTGTTTCTACTCAATCTCGTTTCATATGGACTTTAATACAGGTCTGTTTCGTAGACCAACACTGAAAGAGTTAGTCCACTCATCAGTTAAACAGACCTGTATTAAAGTCCATATGAAACGAGATTGAGTAGAAACACATTGTATATATATATATATATATATATATATATATATATATATATATATATATAATTTTTTTTTCGATATCTGAAATTTATCGGTAGTGCGAACAAGGCGAACGGCTCAGTATGAGCTTTCCTCTTTTCTTACCCTAAATAAATAAAACTTAGGAGGTATGTTCTTGTTATCCCCAGGTCTAATGAAAGACTCATGGTAGTGACAGCTAGTGAATTCTCTGTCGCAGCTCCGAAGTGGAATGCTCTGCCCATCAGTTCGTTCGTTCTCCTTCTCTGGCCCCCGTTCCACACTAATGCGTTTTCGAAAGTGTTCGTTTTTGGTGTCATCGGATAATGCATCGATCGATCCGCGTCCACACTACCGTTTTTGTAGGGTTTTCAACTGTACACACTAAAACGATCGAAAACGCTGAATGACATAGTGTGACATAGGATAAGCGATATGCACATGCTCGAAGGAGACCCGACCCACCTGCGCGAGTTGGAAAACTGTGAACAACTCAGCTTCATGATGGCTCGCTTTAAATTCTACGATGGGAAGATCTCCAAAAAAACCAATGCCCTAACAACAGATGTTATTCTTCTATGAGAAACCAACATAAGGTTGAATAGAGCAAGGTTTAGCTACAAACAAGCTACCGAATTTGCTACTAGCATCGTGAAAAGCATTTTTCCATGTTTGATTTAGAAAGGACGCGAAGCCTGGGTACAACTCACGCGGTGTGGATGACGTAATCATTTTCATTTCGATGCGTTTTTGACTGTCCACACAAAAACGATATGTATGTGTTTCCTTTTGTATCCACTTTCCAGAGCGTTTTCAAATCGATGCGTTATCGATGTAAACGCTGAGCGTTTTAGTGTGGACGGAAGGTCTAAACGGATGGAAATGGACGAGGCCTCTATTTTAATACTCGGGATACCTCCGAGTTATAAATCATGTTAGAGATTTCAGTCTTTTTTTTTCCTCTACAGCAACATGCACAATAGAAACACGTGGCGCTATTTTCATTGCGGATGCACAATACAAAGCACGTGGCGGTGTTTTCGTTGATCAATGCACAATAGAAAGCACGTGGCATCATTCACGTATTTACTGAGGAAAGATCACAAATTTGCATTAGCTTGTGTAACCTGATACCTTAACTATCTAGCCTAAGTGAGCACTTAAAATTATAGATTCCATTCGAAAGACCTAAACACATTTTCCTGCACATATCTTTGTAAAGTCGTGAAGATTTTAATCCAGTAGAATTTGTACGCATAGAAAGTTTTGCCGAATTTAAGAAAAGGTTGGAAGCCTCGCATGTGATCTGTTATCGGTCGATATATCGAAACTTCGACATAGAGATACATAACACGAACGTCGTGACAGTTCTAAACTGAATAGATGGTGCGCCGAAGGCGCGAATTGACGAGCGCCGGAGGTCTGAGATTCTACGGTCGTGCGGCCGGCCTTAACGGGGCATGCTCCCCGGGAAATTTTGATTTTTTTCTGAGATTACATTTTGTGCGCTTTGAAGACCGTTACATAGAAAATCATAGTCAAGTGAAAACATCAATACTGAAGAAAAGTTTATAGGTCGAAATGGATTTTGGAAGCTTAACCTTTGAGTAGTGCGCCAAGCTTCAGCCTCCTTGAATGCTTCTGGGCAAACAAATCTACCCGGCGCTTCGCCCAGATTGATATCTGTATCGTAGTGAATGTGCATTAACGCAAGCGAAGAGAGCCTTCCTTGAGTCATACTGGCTATGTTGTAACTGTGGAGCCGTCTTAGAGCACTTAGGCCGGCTCGTCCACACGTATCCGGATATCGGAGATTTTTTCTCCATTTTCGCCTGTCGTCCACACGTAAACGATGTTTACGTACACCAAAAACGGAGGTTTTCGAAAATTAAACGGTCTCCAGAGTGGAGATATTTGGAAACTCCGGCTTAGTGTATTCGTGTGGACGGACAAAGACGGAGGTTTCGAATACGATGATGCCATAAATCGAGTCCATTCTGTCCCTGTCTGCCTTTGGGATGCTCTGTGAGGGAAGCTATCGCATTTCATCGCTTTTAGCGCTTTCGTGTGGGAGGGTGAAAACGATTCGAATACGCTACGTGTTTAAACAATTTTGTTTCGAAAACGGGGTAAAAAAAGTCTCCGTTTTCAAAAATATCCGGATACGTGTGGACGGGGCCTTAATCTTAAGGGGGCCTTCCACTCAAGGCCATGTATGGAAAACTTAGGCTTTTTGTAAAAGTGAGTTGGGGTGGGGGGTATTAAAATTCTTATTTCTCACAAGATTTTGATCGAGGTCTGGGTACATTATGCATTCTATTGTCACATGACAGCTGGTTACGGGGCCTTAATCTTAAGGGGGTCTTCCACTCAAGGCCATGTATGGGCCAATAAGCAGTTCTTTGAAATTGGCAAGGGTTAAGTCTTCTCAGCCCTTCTTCAGATGAGCTCAGGCACCAGCAAATGTCCCATAACACAAATCTTTAGAGCAATTTTGACAAACCAAGCTTAAGGTAAGTTCTGCAAACGATTCTGTCGACCAGAAATTGAAAGCCGAGTATAATCACGTGGCTTGTTTCAAGCTTAAGCTGCTGACAGTTTGTCATGTGTTCGTGGACAAGGGGCCTAAAAGCAAATGAGCCTTGTCTCACCAGTCTTCAATCTTCACTTGTGGAAGTTTTATTGGAAGTTGAGGGTGCCTGGACAACTGTTGGAGCAGGATTGAAGGCTGGTCAGAGAATTGATCAGAAAATAGTATATTTTTGGGGGGAGGGGGGAGGAAGAGCCTTTCCCGCTCAAAGATTTTTAACCATTGTAATTTATTAATCATTCAAGTTCATTGTGTGTGGCAAACAAATAAATAAAATAAAGATATGTGGAACTGTCCAGGCTGCAACAGGGTCAGATTCTTACTGTTTGGCTGCTTGCTTGAACCTACGTTGCTGATAAAAATGGAGTAGATTGAGCTCTTGTTTGCCTTTTTTCCCAAACTTCCTCTTTCATTTGGAAGCAGAAGAGCTGTTTTGTAATGTTTACTTTCTGAATAAACGATTCAGCTGAAAACGATTTGTCCAGATTGCACGTTTGTGAGGTAAGATTTTCATTTAATTATTGCACTATATCAGTGTTGTTGTCATTCCATTTCTATGCTACTACTTTGCTGGAGAAATTCATTGTCACGCCTGATTGATTTTGTTCCTTTTCTTCATGCGTAACAAACACTTTTGCACTGGTACTGCTGGAAAAGATGCCAAACCCTGTCCGCAGCAATTTTTTTCTTGATCCTATGTTAAGTTTGAAATTTGACTCTGACATGGAATTTGTAAATGGAAAAAGGTATTTACTTTCCATGCTTTTACTTTTTCCAGTTTTTTAGGGCTCAAATGTGAGGTAGACAAACCTTCTACAGTATGTAATGAACCAGAATAAAACCAATCTGTTGAATTGTTCTTTCGTAACATTCGAAAGATTAATAGTAGGTTAATTTATTAGACAAAACCCACCCATTTTTGGCGAAGTGAAACTTTGAAGAATTTTCTCTTTGCAAGTAACCAGAGTCAGTCCACAAGTTTAGAGACCTAGATAACAATGGTGAAATGAACAAATGCTGGAGCTAATGAAGGATCTATTGTTTACTTCCACCAGCATGGCGGCGATCAAGAGTCTTGAAAACCATCTATTCGGAGCTTTTAAGAGGTAAACAACGAATACTGTATTACCACAGATCTATTTGCGTTTCATAGTGGTCATACTTAGATCACTCTCGATGGCAACTCTCAAAATAGTTTTAATTTATGCGTTTTGCTGGTACGTATACAAAAAGTCCTTGTGCGAACCCAAAAGCAAACCATTACCATCAGAAAGCTTGCGTCCGACTTCCGCATCACCATGTATCCTGAGCAAACGCTTATAGAGCGTCTTGTTTTTAAGAAAAATGTCAAGACTCGTCTTTTCAGACTAGCGTTTTTAAATTTTATATTAATTAATCAATTTATGAATTAAAATGAACAGTTGGCCGAGAAGCAAAGCTATAGGGTATCTGGGAAATTTTGAGGACAATCTATCAGCAAAGGAGTAAAAATACTGTATTTGAATTCTTCCATATGAAATTGAATAAACTTTTAATGCATTGAAGCTTTGGTGGTCAGATTATTATTAAAAAGACCATAAGGACTTCCGATTTCTCCTCTTTAAGTTGATAGCTATAATTACGCGGGCAGGGAATATTGGTTCTTGAGAAAAACGTCGAAATAAATACTATATTTAATAAACTAAAACGAAAAGGAAAGATCATGAAAGTTTAATGTTAACTTACAATTCAGGAGAGTTTTGGTTGAGAGGACACTGAGCCTGACAGTAAATAAATTATGCACTTTCGCATGATGTCGTGGAAACAATGTTGATTTTTTAGCGTCCCTCTATAGTCGTTCTAAATACATTACTTACAGCCGAGAGGAAATTCGTCATAGCCTGAAGTAAGGAGTTTATTTAAAAATGATCTTCCTTCCGGCCTGCGGTTTTTTACTTCGTTTGTCAGTCAACTTTTCATTATTTTTCTGTCGAATTCCTTTTCACTTAAATTCTGAACACTGAGTGAAGGTATCCAAGATATACCAAGCACGAGCAATAACTGAAACCCTTTGGAACGGATTCATTAGAGAACCGGAAACAGTGTACAATCTGGTGGGATCGATATTGCTTCAGCTGCAATACACTTACCTTTCTGATTCATATTTTCGAGAGTTTGTGCTTGCTTTTGAACAATTAAGATCTCATCTATATGAGAGGTCTTTCACCGTATAAGGTTCTATTAATACACATTTTACAATACAGTTTCTTCTCAATGTACAGTATTCAGTGAGATGCAACGTATCAAAAGTTTCAGTGCGGATCTCAAAACATCAATTCTCCTTTCTAGTTGTTATAAATCCCTTCGTGTAAGTTCGGAGAATTTTAGGGTTCATCTGCGGAAGTACTCGTAGCCCAGCTCGTCGCTCCGACGAAGGGCTAACGCTCGAAACGTCAGCTAATCGAATCCCTGTACGGTGGTCAATTTACATTATCAACTCCGTTGATAAACCAAATTTTCGTGTATACATTATGAGTTACTTCTCTTCTGCATAAATACAGTATATAGGTGGCATTTCGTATTCACTTGTTGTTGCTGTTTTTTCTTCTCTATTTGTGTCATATAACAAGCAAAATTAAAACCTTAAACGCTAAGTTCAAACTTGGCCGCTATTATTTACAACACATTTTTCTCAATGTCTTCCCCACTGCCATTCGTAGCTCACGAAGTCGCCAACAGTATAAAAATGGATTTACGGACGAATTCATGAAAACCGCCGTAGTTGCAAAACTCCATGCGCTCTGCCAGTCTTTTGTTATAACGAACATCGACATGGCAAAAGACATTGGAAAGTAAAAGATAATCATGATGATGAAGAAGACGAAAGAATTAAATGCACTCCTCTTCAACTGCAGCATGTTCGAGACGTTGTTAAGTTGCGGACTGACTGCCTGGTGCTGACAGTGAATCTGTATTTGTTGATGTCGAACAATTCGATATATTCTCACATAAGAGTATATTGAAATTTTTAGGCACAAGCAGACGCCAAGTGCTATAAGAAGAAAATATCCAAGCTTACTCCAAAAGTAGACACCGGACAAAAGGAAAATGGTGAGCCACATTATTCCAAGGGCGACCTTGGTCCGAAACGAAGTTACTATACTTGGATATCTCATATGATAGTGAACAGCCAGAAATCGGTCCACACTTATTGCCGTTATGGAGAACAGAGAAATGCCACATGTAGCAAACGACACCATGAACCACATACTGTCCAGAACATGGTTTCTTATGAGGCCACTGGCAATGTAAAGAGGTTGTACCACGAGTCCGACCAGAAGATCGGAGACAGCGAGACTGCTGAGGAAGATTATGGACGGTGATCGAAGGGACGGAGTACCCAACATGGCCGCCAACACTATCGAGTTGCCCAAAATGGAAACGATCATCAACGGCACATTCAAGGCGCAGTTTATGAACACAACAGTCTCACTACAAGAAAAATGGCGTACAGCGCCGCTTGAAAAATCCGTCAGTGCTAAATTATTTCCGGTGGAGTTGGAATGGTTAAGCATTATTCACAACTCGGGTTTCTTTCCCATCTGGACTTACAGTTTAAAATGGTTTCGCGTTTACAGTCAGCACAAATTTAATCAGTCGGAAAGCTGCTTTTATTACCTAGAGTAAATAACACCAAACTCTCAAGTACCTGCAGTTATATTACTTTCAAATTACTACTCCGGCCTTAGAGCTAATTTTGGAAGGAAAACTACGTACCATATAGTTGTGGTTGTACTGTGCGCGTCAACAACACTTTTATTTTTTTTTAAACCCTTGATTCTGTCTCTAAATGAATTTTTAAGTTCATATTGCTTCAAAATTCTGGCGAAAAGATATTATCAGTCATGCTGCCGAATGTTGACAATTCGTGATGAAATCAACAGGCATAATAATTTAATCGAAATGAATTAAACCTTAAACAGTAAATAACTTCCATCCGGCCCGAAGAAGTTTTTTATTACTATAATTTCGATGTATTTTAAACAAGGAAAAAAGTTCGTTTTGCATGAAATTTCCCTAGCCTGAGCGGGAGGTGAAAATGTTTACCGACCCCTGACATCTCGCACCATTACCCCTTCCGGTACTTATTTCATATGGGGTCACGATCTAATTTTCGGTTCGTGACAGCGTCAAACAGAACTACCAAGGCCGTGTGTTCTGTAATAATTATCTTCCGAATCTGAATCAAATTAGGTCCAGTAAATCAGGACATAAATAAACTGAAGAACTTTTTCGACTTCTGCTTGAAAATCGTACGATAGTTAACTTCACTTCTCTGTTTTGAATATAAAGAGTGCAAATATAAAATCAATACTGATCCAGGCGTCGATTTATCATATCTGACGTCATCTGAAACTCAATATTTTAATATATGATGTCAAATTAAATTGTCCGCCGCAGCATCGCCTGACAAAAGATGTAAATAGAACGTGATACCTGACCTCAGTATTTTAACTCCTTTCGAAACAAAGTTTTGAGAGGTTACGTAATTTAGGATACGAGTGCGTGATTCACTTGCGATGTGCAAATTTTGGAGGGTTCAATGTCGATGATGAACAACCTCTTGAAATGGGTTCACAAATGGTTACGAAAAGTGTCGTGAAAAATGCGTTCAAGCTAAATTTGATGCCATGATAATATCAGTAACTTGCTAATAATAAGGTACCAACCATTAGATCGTCTTAAAAGGAAGGAAGGAAGGGGTGCTCCTCCAAGCACACCCAACAACCTACATCATATCAGAGTTGCTATTCTATTCTACGCTTATATCATAAGAACCAACTGACGAACTCAACCTAAATTAGTATCTGGCTATGCATAAGATTAACTATCTTTTTACGTTGATTAGCATTTCCCGATGGAGATATTGGCTTTAAGCTAAAGGCTCAGCAACATAGCGGAATCATGGAGTTCAATGGCATGTCCAGTCGACATCGCAGGTGAATTTGTACAAATGCTTTTTTAACGTTCTGTTTTCTTTCATTGTTTAGAGCGCCTTTGCAGTCGACGCCTTTGAAAGAGTACTATCATCCTCATATTTGCTGCAACGACAGTTTGGTTTATAAACTGAGGGCATGAGTGCAAGCATGTACGTATATATGCATGCATAAGTTAATGATAAGTGCATGAGTGAAAGAAGATCGATGAGCTGACACGAATTAAAGTTAAAGTAACGTTGTTAAATGTAATTCAAACGTTCAGCCGATCTGTGCACTGTTTGTGGTGGAAATCAAAGTCGTTGATCATTACTTACGGAATGTATTCAAGTTTAAAGTAAATTAAATCGTTATTCCTTGGCTTATTGTAATGACGTCTTTGTCAGCTTAGCTTATCATCAATTCTGTCTTAGCTGGTATCAAATAAAACTCCACACTGATATCGTTGTATACCGTAAGGAGGCCTCCTCTCCCATGAGCGTGGGCACAGACTGGCGGTGTTTTCTTTTTTCGGATAACTCAGTAACGTGTGGTAAGCATTAAAATGATAACAAAAACCAGAAGGAGTACTGACAACAACAACAACAACAACAACAACAACGTCAAAAACAACAACGTCTTTATTGTGTCCTTTAAGTTTTAAGTTATTTGTATAGGTAATCACATGATTTCGAGTGCAATTTGGAATAAATAAGCACGAGTAAATGTTTTCAAAGACTCACAAAATTGCATGAGCCCGTAGGGCGAGTGCAATTTGTGGTCTTTGAAAAAATTTACAAGTGTTTATTTATTCCAAATTGCACGAGAAAAATCATGTGATTACTTCCCCTCATTTTGTTCATTTCGTTTGTTTGTTTGTGTTCTTGCTTTTTAACCTAAATGTGCTTACAAATTAATTAAGACACGCCTAAATTATCATACATACCATTTGAAAAATATAATGTAATATACATAATATAAAAAAAGCAAGTTATTGCTTTGAAGCAAGGAAAATAGCATATGAAAAAATGTTATATGAGTTATATGAGAACACGCAACAAGTTTTTAAACATGCCACGAGAGAGTAAAAGCTGCGAAAACTACTACCAGTTGCAAAAATGCTTGAGTTCTGCGGCGGGGCCCAGCATCATACTGCTTCATCAGTTTTCACTTCAAGTTAATTACTTTACTCATGTGATGTCGCTCTCAATAGCAGAAGCTTATAGAGTATGTGCGGAGGGGCCTCGTTGAAGGGCCAAAGAATAAAAATAGTGGCATAGTTATGAAAATCGCTTTATTGCTATGGTCCTCCAGCATGGCCGTTCCGCACAGAACTCATTCAAAGAGGAGTACAATGAAATATATAGAATTTATAGTTACGGTAATTGCCTTTGTCCCCGAACTTTCGCGATTACTTTTGGTCACTTTTGGGTGAAATAAACGACGTTGAGGTCTACCACTGTCTTTATTTTATGTCTGAATGATTTACTTCCGCTGCTGTATTTCTTACCTTCATAGAAAAAACATATGGTTGCTAGTATAAGTGATTCGCTGGCATCCATCCCGCGTAAGATATGTTTCACAATATTTTCTCATAGCATCAAACTGTTTATAGTAAGTGTGGATGATATATGAAATGAATCATATATGAACTGCGGAAATGAAATCAAATGAAGAATGATCCTCGCAGTTGTGAACGCAATTTATGCAATTGCGAAAAGAAGCCTGAAAAAAAAAATTCAGGACTTCAACGGGGTTCGAACCCGTGACCTCGCGATTACCGGTGCGATGCTCTAACCAACTGAGCTATGAAGCCACTGACGTTGGGAGCAGGTCAATTGTGGGTTTTTTTTCAGGCTTCTTTTCGCAATTGCATAAATTGCGTTCACAACTGCGAGGATCATTCTTCATTTGATTTCATTTCCGCAGTTCATATATGATTCATTTCATATATCATCCACACTCATTTCTTTCACGGGAACATATGAACCCACAATTGACCTGCTCCCAACGTCAGTGGCTTCATAGCTCAGTTGGTTAGAGCATCGCACCGGTAATCGCGAGGTCACGGGTTCGAACCCCGTTGAAGTCCTGAATTTTTTTTTTTTTTTCAGGCTTCTTTTCGCAATTGCATAAATTGCGTTCACAACTGCGAGGATCATTCTTCATTTGATTTCATTTCCGCAGTTCATATATGATTCATTTCATATATCATCCACACTCATTTCTTTCACGGGAACATATGAACCCACAATTGACCTGCTCCCAACGTCAGTGGCTTCATAGCTCAGTTGGTTAGAGCATCGCACCGGTAATCGCGAGGTCACGGGTCCGAACCCCGTTGAAGTCCTGAATTTTTTTTCAGGCTTCTTTTCGCAATTGCATAAATTGCGTTCACAACTGCGAGGATCATTCTTCATTTGATTTGGTGTTTATAGTGAGATAATTACGCTAAACTGCCATAGAGCAAGAGTACTATATGAAGAGATGTTACAGAACAGAACAATCGAACTGATCATGATAGCCAGTAATTCTTGTTTACCTTGATTTGGGTTTATTTCGCTAAGCAATACTCGCGCCACTTTTTGTCAACCAATGAGAAGCAAAACCACAATTACGTCACTACTCGCACGCATTTTCCCGCGCTTGGGGCCGGCTTCATGTGATTGCCTGCAATTTTGATTGGTTCATTATGCTATGTACGTCTTTTGTGATTGGCTAAAGTAAATTACTTGGGTTTTGAGACGATGTGTTAAAAATAACTATATACCGACCCTTATTTAGCTGCAATCGTGCTAATGAAGATTAATCTCTGTTGCACCAATAAATTCAATATACTGTAATACTATTAACAGTCAGTCAAAAACCGCTTTATGGTTTGTGATCACGGACAGATAATGCTGTTAGATGCCTGGTTTCCTTTCTGCTAAAGAACTCATAGCAAAAAGCATTTTGTTTTTCGTGTTTCCTATCACAGTAAATAATTTATCTGCTATAATGAGGAGGTAGTAATGCCATAATAAGCTTTTAATGCCCCTCTAGATCTATCTCAAAATAATTTCGTCACATGCAGATAATGACCTTTAGAAAGCGTCTGGAACCTTGGGTCCTGGATCGATGCTCATACGCGAATGAATGTTCATATAGGCAAGATCTGAAGCAAGGCTTTTCGCGGATTATACAACATAAGACAGATCATAAAATTCCTCTGACCGTTCAATCGACAAAGACACTAGTCCACGCTTTGTATCTTCACATCTTGATTACTGTAATGCAGTTCTTTTTGGTCTACCTAAATATCAACTCGATCGTTTACAGAAAGTTCAGAATGCTGCGGCTAGAGTGATTTTTCAGATTGCGAAATTTAATGATATCACACCCGCACTTATCGACCTACATTGGCTCCCAGTAAAGTTCTGAGTTCAGTTTAAATTTCTCCTCCTTGTTTACAAGTCATTACGCAACCAAAGTCCTCCCTACATTAAAGATTTTTCGTCCCTAAAACCATATACTAATTATGCTCTTCGCTCGTCTGCACAATCTCTTCTGTTCGTTCCAAAAACCAACTGCTCTTCACTTGGGATCGGGCCTTTGATCATGCTGCACCTGTTTTATGGATTTCGCTGTCATTAACTATAAGAACAAGTAGTAGCCTCGCCATTTTTAAAAAGCAACTTAAAACATTTTTATTTAGGAAAGCGTTAATGTCTAATGTTTAGTGTCTTTTTAAATTAGTATAGAACTTTAACTTATGTAAAGCGATTCTGAATATTGGTTATAGCGCTATACAAATTCCTCATCATCATCATCATTTTCAAAGATGGAATTAAGATTAAAGCAACGGTTATTGTTAGCTGGAAAAACTTAGAATGAGTGCTTCATTATCTATCCCCCCGCGCCGCCCAATATATTCCAACGTCTGTTCGCACCATGTAATTATCAACTTTGGACACGTGCACATTTGTAGCCTCTATACTTCCTTGATAATGCGAAGCAGGAGGAGCCCTAGATTAGCAGGGAACAAAACTGCCGTCCTTCCAGCTCCTGTTTTTTTCCCGAATCTGAAAGATGTGTTATCTAGGATGTGTTATCTAGGCTCATTATCCTCTTTTCAAAAAAAGATACAATTTACAATAAAATTCCAAGAGAAAGAACAATTTAAATAAAAAAACCGATCTGTATCTGGTGACAACACTACAGATAGTGATAGATTATGGGCTATTGAGAGCAGCTTATAGCGGCATTACAAGAGGTCCGTTCAAAACTTAACACCTTAAAAGAATCAGTTGAGAGAAATCTAACCAATGAGGTACGTTTTACCAGAGCACCACCAGTAAATCAGAATTAGCAAGGGTATCAGGGTCCATGGGGCTGTATTGACTGCCAAAAGGAAGTGGGGCAGCTGTGCGACCACTGCCACATTTGTGGTAGCAGTGACCATTGGGCCTGTGGATGTCGGCAACGGAGATCATGATCGGGAAACAGTCTGGGGCTACAGCCATGGGTCAGGAAGTAGCCCCACCCCATGACAGTTTTGTCAAGTTTCACCAGTGTGTGAATTGTCAGAGAGTTGCAGCAGAAAACCGTGGTTTCCAGCAGTGTTCAGGTTGTGAAGCAGTTCGTTATTGTGGAAGAAGATGTCAGAAACTCCACTGGGACAAACACAAGGATCTCTGCCAAGCGATCCAACGACTAGAAAATAGGAATAGTTCACGTGTATCGTGTGGAGATGGTTATGTATTTGCTAGTCATTTGACACCCAAGCAGCATGTGACAGTTACAAGGTTGGTAGGCAAGAAGTGTAAGGTGTCATGTGTTCTCAATGGGGTCCCAGTCGAAGCTCTCTGGGATACGGGTGCGCAGGTGTCTATTGTGTCAAAGAGTTGGCTTGAGTAATATTTGCCTTTCTCAAAGTTAAGGAACATTGAAGAGTTGTTTGGCAAGGATGCAGGTCTGAACTTAAGAAAAGCTAATGGTGGAACCATACCATTTGAAGGATGGGTGGAAGCACAGTTTAAACTCTCCTCTGACACAGAATCATCCAGTCCTCTTACTGTACCATTCCTTATTGCAAGAGATGAGTTGGAATCTCCAATCATCGAGTACAATGTAATAGAAGTAGTAGTGAAGGATAGAGAAACTGTAGGGAACAACTCCATTGTTGACATGATGAGTACGGCTTTGAAGGAAGTAGAAAAGGAGAATGTTACTGCGTTGGTTGATTTGGTGCAAACAGCAAGTGAGGAGGACATGGGTGTGTTGAAGAGTGGTAAACGCAATCTGACAGTACCACATGGGGAGGCAGTGACAGTGCCCTGTAGAATTAATTGTGGTCCACTAGAAGAGAGGACACCAGTGTTATTTGAACCAGACCCAAGTTTGCCTTGGCCAGCTGAGTTGGAAGTTGTAGAGCAGCTCCTCACCCTACCGCGAGGGTCACCACACAGGGTGAACATCATGGTCCGTAATACCTCAAAACATAATGTAGTCCTTGGCCGGCGAACAGTACTGGAAGTGGTAAGAAAGGACCTCCCTCATTCAGAAGCTGTAAATCCAAGGGAAACAGATGGTACCGAGGATGAAAGCCCACCAGTGCCCTAGTACCAAGGGAGTAACCCAAGGCAAGTCAACAGTGGACCTGGTAACGAAAGAAAGTCCTTCAAAACACCTGCTGTAGTGTTAGGTGACCTGACAGAATCTCAACGGCAGCTGGCCATGACCATGCTAGAGGAGGAGGCTGAGTCATTCTCCCAAGACGACGATGACATGGGGCGGATAGAGGGACTTCAACTAAATCTGGAGTTGTCAGACACTACACCAGTTCAGAAAACCTATGCCTCAATTCCCCGTCCCTGTATGCTTAAGTTAAACACTACATTGAAGATCTACTCAACCGGGCATGGATAACTAAGTCTCAGTCAAACTATTCATCTCCTGTGGTGTGCGTGAGGAAAAAAGATGGAGGGTTACGCCTGTGCGTTGACTACAGAGAGCTGAATCGTAAGACGATACCAGACAGACACCCAATACCAAGAACCCAGGAGACACTGGATAATCTTGGGGGAAACTCCTGGTTTTCCGTTTTAGATCAGGGAAAGGCATATCATCAGGGTTTCGTTGGCGAGAAGAGTAGACACTTGACTGCCTTTATCACACTATGGGGTCTATACGAATGGACTCGCATCCTATTTGGGTTGAGAAATTCACCAGCAAGCTTTCAGCGGTTCATGGAAGGCTGTTTAGAAGGTATCCGCGACGAGATAATAATAATAATAATAATAATAATGACTTTATTAACAGCATTTCCACTAGGTGGCTCTTCATCCGTTAATATTTAACTAAGGTTAATTACAATTAAAACAAACCTAGGAAAAACTCTGTTAAAAACGCTAAGTAGTTTATATTTACAGTGATAAATGATAACAAAAAATTGCCTAAAAATAATAAATAATAATAATAATAATGATAATAAATAATAAATAAATAAATAAAAAATAAAAAAATAATTAAGAATAGTATATGTACAATTTATAATTGTGTCACTGCTTAAGGTTGCCCACACGAAAGATGTCTCTTCACACTACGACAAAATGAGTTATACTCAGTTAAGTTTCTGATAGCTACAGGGAGCTTATTAAAAGTAGTTGCTGCCGAGTGCTGAAAAGTTCCCGACTCTCTCGGAATAGAAAGGACAGGCGCAATCGAAGATCTTAAACTATAAGCACTGACCATGTGTAGATTTAATTTAAGATATTCAGGAAACGTTTCATCGTATAGCGACTTATGAGTTAACTTAAGTATATTTAGTTCAATGTTCTTATTCACTGGAAGCCAGTTCAACTTTGCAACGTCCTCCACTCCTGCGAACCTTCTTGTGACAAATCCAGCGCATGCATTTTGTAGCTTTTGGAGGCGCTTCATTTGAAATGCTGGGAGGGAGTGAAAAACAGAGCATGCATAGTTCACTTTAGAGAGGACCAAGCTCTCTGCCAGGTGTTTCCTCACGTGAAAAGGGGCTAGATTTTTAAGCCTGCGAAGTACTGACAATGTCCCGTATGATGAACTTAACACATGATCTACATGCGTCTTCCAGGTCAAGTGCTGGTCCACGTGTACACCCAATAGCTTTGTGCAAGAAATCCGTTTTAGTGGAGTGTCGCCACAAGCGATAGGGAGCTTCTAAACTGTGATATCGCGCCATCTGTGGGGTGGAAATAAGCATCCAGTTTGTCTTGGAGGAATTCAATGCCAGATTGCAACTCTTAGAATAGTCCCTCAGGCTTGTAACTGCTTTATTTATGCGATTTGCTGAAGAATCGAGATCACATGGTTTCGAGTGGATGTAAAACGTCGTATCGTCAGCATACTGATAACAGTCACACTGTAGCTCACTCTGGAGGTCGGCAACATAGAGGTTGAAAATAACCGGACCCAGAATTGAGCCTTGAGGAACTCCGAATTCCACTGTTGCCATATCAGACTTCTTGTCATCAATTTGCACCAGCTGTCTCCTATGAGTTAGATAATCAATCATCCACAGTAAAAAGTATTTCGAGAACCCTAAGCTGTGCATCTTAGAGATCACCGACCTAAACTGGACGGTATCAAAAGCCTTGCTATAATCTGCGCAGACCATCAGTGTTACCTCTCCTCTGCTTGATGCCCGAATTAGAGCGTCGCGGATCCCCAGTAGGACAGTAGTTGTTGAATGACCTTTCCGGAATCCTGATACTGTAGGACCGAGTAACGCTTCCTCATCAATGTAAACAATGAGCTGGTTGAGCACCAAGCGCTCGAACACTTTAGATAGTGTCGGTAGAATTGAGACCGGACGGTAATCAGCGTCAGACAAGGGTTCATCAACTTTAGGAATAGGAGAGATTCGTGCTATCTTCCAGACTTTGGGAAAACTTGATGTTGCAATACAGCGGTTGATTATATATGTTAAAGGACCTGATATATGTTCCTTAGCCAGTTTTACAAATTTCACCGGAATCTGATCTGTACCAGTTGATGTATCGGAGCGAAGTTTGTCAATTTCTTTCTCCACTTCCATTGGGGAGACACAGTGCAGGTTAAAGGGATGCGAGGTCCGAGGACACTCAGAAAAAGAGTTCACAAGGTCTATTAGATCTGATCTTTTATCCGGTTTGGTGCCTAGTGTTCTCTCGTTTGTATTTAAGAAGAACATGTTGAGTTTATCCGGGTCCGCCTGAAGAGGTTTGGGACTAGGGTGGAGGATACGATGTACTACTCTCCACACATCCTTTGGTCGCTTGGATGAGAGAGCATTGATAACAAATAGCCGTTTAGACTTATTAATCACAGATTTAATCCTATTGCGTACAGCTCTAAAAGCAACCCAGGAGTTATCATCACTGTTCTCCTTATGAGCCTCGTGACGTAATTTTTCTCGCATCGCTTGCAGGTTGCGTATCTCATCCAAGTTCATCCAAGGTGCAGGTGGACGTGTCACTTTAATCCTTTTAAGGGGTGCGTGTCTGTCAATGCACTCGCCGAATAGCGTATTAAAGCCTTGCACCATATCGTCTGGTGAATCCAAGCCGTATACAACTGACAGTGGCAACTCGGCACAGTCCTTAACAAACTCTTCTGCATTCAAATTCTTCTCCAATCTAACCCATTTATACCGCGGCTGATAGCGAGGCACGCGCACATTAACGCACGCAAATATGCCCTCATGATCACTAATTGACCACCCAGGTATTACATCCGTGGCAGTAATACAACGGCGATGATTTGTAACAATGTGATCAATTAATGTCTTCGACGTTCGCGTAATACGAGTTGGCTTGGTCACGTGTTGATGACATCCAAAAGCATCAAGTATGGACTGATACTGGTTTGTATAGCTATCCGAATGTTTCAACATATCGATGTTTGTATCGCCAATTAATAAGAGCAAACCGTCCCAGGAGACAGTAAGATGAGCCAGCAATGTCTCAAAAGCGTCCAACCAATCCGACGGGCTCAATCCGATACGCTCCGATCTATAGATGACTCCGATCAGAGCCTTGCTATACTTATTACGTCCTGGAACTTCGATCCATAAGTGTTCCATCTCCGGTTGAAGTTGCTCGATATCCTTTCTCCGTTTAAATCGAAGAGAATCGCAGATGTAAGCCCCGACGCCGCCGCCTCGAGTACCTTCACGGTTTCGAAAGAGAGCTGTGTAGCCAGGCAGTGTAACATAGTCAAGAAGGGCTGGGTTATTCCGCAGCCAGGTTTCACTCATTGTAATAATATCCATCGGAAGCTGCGAGACTAGGACTTGAAACTCGTTGAAGGAGGAGACCATACTCTGGGTATTAAAATGCATTATGCTAAGGTCCTTAGGGTGTTTTCTTAAAATTTCCGAGATTTGCAGGCTGGTGATATCTAGGGCAGAGTCGTCCAACTCTTCAAGCGTATCAAGATATGGGCAGTTGAAAAACGGTAGAACAGAAAGCAAACACTTAGGACATGTCCATGCAGAGGCGAAACCTTTCACATTCAAATCGGTGCACTTCATATGCTGCTGACCAAAGCAAACCTCACACGCGACGCTTTTTTGATTTTTCCTGATGGTTTTGTCGCAATTATCACATTTAAGGCCAACAGGTACCTTGTGTGTATTCCTAGAGGTCTTTTGTTTATTTCCAGCACTTTGCATTCCTGAACCGCATTTCGCTGGACCTGGATTCAGTGAAATATCACCGGACCGGATTAAAACTTGATAAGAAGCCGTCGAGTTTGAATAGTATAAAATTCTTGCTTTGGATCTCTTTGTCTTCCGTTGTGTGTTAAAATTCCAGGGGTCAAAGATTTGTGTTACATTCACGGGCCATGGCGCTGAGAGCAATAGGGCATTGTTATTGCAATCAGACCCATTGTTATTGAAATTTGCATCTTGTCATCGAGAAACCAGTGTGTCGCCCAAGAGCTTTCCAAAAACCTCCTTGTAGGCAAAGCAAAGCCTCCGTCGAGATGTAAGTCGGTTCCTGAGATCCATCCATCAGTTAGGAGCAGTCCATTGTACTTAAAATTGGGAAAACAGCACAAGAATAGGAGCCAGAGGGGCAAAATTACGGACGTCTTGAATACACGTCCGACCCTCATTATGCAATCCTACTATTGAGATTTGCATTCCTTACTTGGACGAGGTCATTATTTACAGTAAAACGTTTGAAGAGCATGTGGAGAATTTGCGAACAATGTTAAGACGCCTGCGTAAACATGGAGTGAAATTAAAGCCAAGCAAATGTAATCTGTTCCAGCGGGAGGTCCGCTATCTAGGCCGAATTGTCAACCATACTGAACACAGCATTGATCCCGAGAGTACTAAAGCGGTCACGAGCCTAAGAGAATCTATGCCAAAAACTGTGGGTGAAGTACGTAAACTAACTGGACTATTAAGTTACTACAGGAGGTACATATTATGGATTTCGCCAAGATCGCAAAGCCCCTTTATGATCTCCTCAAGGAACCCCAAAGCAAAGGACCTCAGAGGGGAAAGAAAACTAAAGGACAAGTGTCATCTCGGGAGCCAGTCAATTGGATGAGTGAACACCAAACTGCATTGGATCAGCTTATCAGTGCCATTAGTAACCCACCTGTGATGGCTTACCCTCAATACACCCAGCCATTTATTCTCCACACTGATGCGTCAGAACAAGGCCTTGGAGCAGCACTTTACCAGAAGCAGAATGGTCAGCTGAGGGTATTTGCGTATGAATCTCTATGGAAACTATCATCTTCACTCCAGTAAGCTGGAATTTTTGGCACTCAAATGGGCCATAACTGAACAGTTTAGGGACTATCTGTATTATGCTCCGCACTTTACAGTCTACACAGATAACAATCTGTTAACCTGTGTGTTAACTACAGCGAAATTGAATGCAACTGGACACCGTCGGATAGCAGAGCTTGCTGACTTCCATTTCACGATAAAGTACCGACCAGGGACGGCCAACCGGGATGCTGATGCACACACTAGGATACACATAGAGCAGTTCATGGACATGTGCACTAAAGAAGTGGAAACGGATTGGATTAAAGCCACAGTGGAAGCATTGGTGGCTGAGCAGAAAGGAAAGTCAGTTTGGTTACTATCGCTAACTAGTCAGGAACACATTATGAATATGGATTGTGAACTGAGGGTGCAACCTCTCACACCTAAGGAACTGTATGAGGCTCAGAGGCAAGACAAGGTGATTCGGTAGAAGGATCCTGGCAAAGGACTTGCACCACAAGACAGGCGTCAGGCATCCCCTGCAGTGCAGTCCCTCTTACGTGAATGGAATAAACTAATAACGAATAAACTCGTTGTTGGAGAAGATGGGATCCTCAGGCGCAGAAGTGGACCTAATCTACAGATTGTCCTCCCATTGAAGTTTCATCGAATGGTCTACAAAGAGCTACATGAAGAAATGGGGCACTTAGGGATAGAACGGATCTTTCATCTTGCCAGAGAACGGTTTTACTGGCCCCGGATGAAAAAACACATTGAACATTATGTTACTTATCTTTGTAGCGGCATCAAACAAAAGAGACCAAACATATTGCCGAAAGCACCAATGGAGAACAAACAGAGTAGCGCACCCTTCGAACTGGTGTCATTGGATTTTGTTCATCTTGAGAAAAGCAAAGGGGCATATGAGTACATCATGGTTATAGTGGATCATTCCACAAGATTAGCCCAGGCTCATGCGACCACTAACAAGTCCGCACGAACAGTAGCAAACAAGTTGTTCAATGACTTTATTCTGCGTTTCGGGTTTCCTGCCAGAATCTTGAATGATCCAGGAGGTGAATTTGAAAATCAGTTTTTCCACCGGCTTGAGGAATGCTGTGGCATGGTCCGATCCCGAACAACGCCTTATCATCCGCAAGGAAACGGAAAGGCAGAACGACTGAACCAAACGCTGATATCCATGCTACGAACCTTGCCTGAGAATCAGAAATCCAAGTGGAAGGACAGTCTCCAAAAGGTAGTCCATGCCTACAATTGCACTCGCCATGAAGCAACAGGATATTTGCCCTTTTTCCTATTGTTTGGCCGATCCCTAAGGCTCCCAATCGATGTCATATTCGGTACCAAACCCACGCCCTACTCAAACTACCCAGGTTATGTCAAGGAGTGGCAAGCGGTAATGAAAGAAGCATATGACATAGGCACAAAAAAATCTCAGTTATCCGGACTCAGAGGCAAGAAGCAGTATGACCGAAGGGTTAACAGTTCATTACTCCAGCCGGGCGACCGAGTCCTGGTGCGAAACTTAAGTGAAAGAGGCGGCCCTGGAAAGCTGAGATCTTACTGGGAAGACACCATCCACAATGTAGTAAAGCAGAAGGGTGAAGGGAGTCCAGTTTATGACGTCAAGCCTGAATCTGGTGGAGGGCGACACGGAGTAATTCACCGCAACCTTCTACTACCATGTAATGATCTTCCTTTTGAAGCAAAGCCTTCCAACATCCGCAAAAAATCAATACGGAAGTTATCAACTGCTCAGTCACATGTAGGATCACCATTGGCCTCAAATGTTGAAAGTGGTTCTGATGAAGAATAAGGAGGGATGTTTACCTTCACTCCTGTTGAGCCAGAAACCTCGCCGTCAGACAGTACCAAGTAGCCTCCAGCCAACAAGGAATGCGCTTATGAAGAAGCAGACTCCGGTATCCACCCCCCTGAAGTGCAGATGCAACCACCGACGAAACTAGTCCTTGAACCACCTGCAGCAGAGCAGTCGGAAGTCAGATCAGGTGAAGGAAGACCAGTACGAGAGTACAGACCACCTACCTTACTAACTTATGACACTTTTGGAACTCCGAGTTTTTACCAACCAGCAGGTCTACACTTAATTAGCCACAATGCGGGAGTGGCACCAGTAACTGTACCCAGGCATCAGGACCCCTTGGAGGAATTCCTAATGTGTGGATGAACTCTGTTTGGCCAATTACCTATCCCACACCATATGGACACGTTGGCTTGTATCCTTGCTGAACTGAACATTTTTCTTATTAAGTGGAGTAAAAAGCGGACAGAACATAAGTTACAATTGTTACTTTGTGAATGATATATGAAGTCCTGAATTTTTTTCAGGCTTCTTTTCGCAATTGCATAAATTGCGTTCACAGCTGCGAGGATCATTCTTCATTTGATTTAATTGTTACTTTGCAACCGCAAGCTTATTGCCAGTGGAAGTAGCTGAACTTTAAGAGTATTATAACTGTACATGTATACAAGTCTTAAGTAGTTGTACTCGTAGCTTTGCGGTCAGGGCCTGATCACCCCTTTCCAGTGGGCCTCCAGTGGCCCACCACCCTCAGGAACAAAACTGTAAGAAAAAGGAATCATGGGAAAAATAAAGACACGAGGTTCTTGTTTTCCGCCATTTTGAGGTGTGTTTAGTTATGTCCCGGAATATCGATGCTTCCGTACCTCAACGTGCAACAGTAACAGGAATGACGGTAGGCTTAGGTTTATTTCTCTCGGCTGCAGTAGTTACTTCCAGACACTGCGTTGTATCTGTCTCATTAATATTTGTTTTTTTAAGTGTTACGAGAAAACAATGACATAGATAAGAAGCACTGACATAACAATTACCGATAACTCTTTCGACTTTCGTAATACCTAACTCTCTAGAATTCCGTTTATTTTTTATTTAATACTCTTACTTTATGCTTTAAGAAAGTTTTGTTGTACTAACACATGATCTGGCGGGTGGCCGGATTATATACTAGCCTCGGACTGCCACATAAATATCCCTGATAAACAACTGATAAATATGCTAATAATTCAATTCATTGACGCCTCTTATCAACTGGCAGGCTTCGCCACAACCTCACCAACATCAGTTTAGATACTGGCATTGTTGTACCACAACGAACAGCTTCTGAGAAATGGCAGATTCAACGGACGCTTATCTAATGACTACTACCTACATCTACTGTGTAATAATCGGTCTTCTCACCCCCATAGCGATTCTTGGCAACAGTTTGGTTTTGGCCGCCATCATTAGAACTCCATAGCTCCATTCGCCGTCTTCAGCCTTTCTCTGCACTCTTGCCATGTCAGACCTTATCGTTGGCTTCTTCGTTCAACCACTGTACATCGCCGACGAATTCACAACCATTGCCTTTATGCAGCCTCTCGTCGAGCTGGCCTGTTACATTGGTTGGGGTCTCTCACTGTAGACCATGACGGAAATAAGTATCGATAGAGTCTTGGCTCTTCCGTTTCACATGCGATATCCGACATTAGTGACCACTTCGCGCGCCGTGTATACATCAGTCATAACATTTCTCATTATCTGCCTTCTCTCTGTAATATATTTTTGGAATTGCACAGTGTATTTAATCATAGTGGCCACCACAATTGTCATTTCTCTCTTAATCGCATCACCTTCTTACTCCATGATTTATGGTATTGTTCATCGACATCAGATTCAGATCCTTGCTCAGCAATGAGCTATACCGAGTGAAAACCACGCAGCGAACGCGAATACTTTGATTCATCTGCAGAAAAGTGCATTCAACACATTTGTGTTTTACATCGTTATGATTCTGTGTTACTTTCCAGTACTTATATCTTTAGGCATTTATAGCTTCACGTTTGAGGATTGGACAAAGGCGTGGAACTTTGCTGATGTTGCTGTGATGTTCATTTCGTCATTGAATCCATTCTTAAGCCCCGTTCAAACGGTCGATGATAGTTTTAACTATTACGTTTGAAAATGAACTATCATGCGCTATTATCGACTATCATGAACTATCATTCACTTTGAACCTGCTCAAAAATCTCATGATAGTTAACAATTATTCACCGAAGTGGAGGTGAATAGTGAGCGAGGTAAATATCCACCACTTTCACCGACACTGAGGTGAATAATTGTTTTAGTATATACCACACAAGTTGAATAATTAGCGGACCAAAACATTAATTTATGTGTGACAATATACCGAAAAGCGGTCGGAAAATGTAAAATCTCACGCGCCGGCTGCTCGGAGGTGAATAGTACTTGCTAATCACCCCCGAGTTAACCAATCAGAGCGCGCGAAAAGCACGCTCGCGACTTGGTAAATATCCACCACTATTCACCTCCACTTCGGTGAATAATTGTTAACTACCATGCCGTTTGAACATGTTCAAATTCGAAACGATAGTTGATGATAGTTTTTGCCGTTTGAACGTAGACACGATAGACAATGCAGTGAATGATAGTTGAACCTATCGTCAACTATCATCACCTATCATGACCGTTTGAACGGGGCTTTATACTGTTGGCGCTTGCCCTATCTACGACAGGCGGTTCTCAAGATCACTCGGAAAATGCTATGCAGAGCATCTCAAGAAAATTGAAATAGTCCAGTAATTATGCACTATCTCCGACCGACAGAAAAACGAAAAAATACTGGCTACACCGAGATGTATTAAATCAACTGCTGGACAATAACAAATAAAAATCTTTTTGACCAAGAGAAATCTTTCTAAGGTACAAATCATTTTAAAGTTAGGCCCGATTCAGACACTGAACTTTTCACGACCCGAACTTAATTCGAATTTGGACCGAGGAATAAATTCATGCACACCTAGGTAACCGATTCCGAGAACATCTACGTGATGATGAGAAAGATGACAAAGATGCAGAAAAAATTCAATTGTTTCACCAGCAATTGTGGGGGTATGAGGTCAATGCCATCCATTATTTTCTCTAAAAAGAAAGATACCTGGCCGGCTATAAAGGACTGAGCTCGAGATTTCAGCTTGAGATCATTTATCAGATGATCGTTAACACAACTGGGAAAGAGATTTGTCTCAGTTTTTAAAGGCTTTGTGAACTTTCTTTTGAAAGCGGTTGAGCCCTGAGTTGCTGCTGATTTGGAGAGTTGGAAACTCCTCACTTAGCTTTGATCGCTTAAAAAGGTTCCTGCTGATATCTGTTATTGCCTTGCTTAGAATTGCCACTACTTCGCTTGTAGAGTCTGGCATCTGAACTGTTGTCGGTCATGATCTTAATAGTGGTTCTCAATTCTTGGAGTGTTTTAGCTAGATCGTTACCAAAAAGGAGCTTTCCCGGTTTTCTGCTTCTAGCACATGCTAAACGGAAATCCTGATGTGAGAAGGGTTTCAAAGCATGATCCCTTCTTTTGTAAGATAGCTCTGTACACACATGACCTAAACCCTGGTTTTCATATGTCGGGAAAATCACAGACGGTCGGGGATTTCATTATTTCCCGACCGTCCCAGATTTATCCCGCAGAAATCTGGGACGCATCGGAAAAATAGAAAGTTTCCCGATTTTACCGATTTGTCTCCGACCATCCCCGAGACGATGGGGGATGTCTACGATCTCCAGTTTTCATTATCGTCTGGGATTTTCCCGATATATGAAAACTAGCCTTAACAAGGCCACATGAGAATCCAGCAAAGAATTTATCAATGCTTTGTACCTGAGAATGGTTATCTTTTCTCTATGCTCCAGACGTTTATCAGTAGTGCAAATAATAGCCATTGGCACTTTTACTAGTGTGTCTTGTAATGCCGAGGTTTTGATTTCTGAGCGTTACTTTAGCATTTGAAAGAAGTTTGCTCCAAATTTCCTCATTCACTTTAGGAACGAGCACATTTTCGCAATTAACAGGCTTCTTACACTTCTGGAGGATTTCCTTTCTCTTATCTACCGAATATTTAGCATTAAATTTCCCATTTATTGAGTCAGCAAGACCACCCGAAATTGGTGGACCAGTGTCCTCGACGAAACTCAAAAAGGAGCTGGTTTCCGATAAAAAAGCAGTGTTATCAGATTCTCCATCCTCCATATCCGTGAGGTCGACATCCTCACTTTCGTCAACATAATCTCCTAATAAACTTAATTAAGACAGTTGGCTCTCTAGCATCATGTTGACCCTGAGTGTTTGCTTTTCTCGCGGTGGTCCTCGTCTGAAGATAGTGTGTTCGCTTTCTGTGAAGCCGTAAATCCTAAGATTTCCTTCGGTTGGGTGCTCAGGGACCGCGCAGGGTTAGCTGAATGACTGGGGGGATGGGGGCATTTCACCCCCCCCCCCACACACACACACACACACACACACTCTCTCACACACTCTCACACACACTTTTCAACAGTAAATCAAGTAATACTAAAAAAAGTTACTTTTCTATTTAACGTTTAATTAATTTAATTTCACAGAAAACTTATTATTCTTGTTTTAAAATACCGCTTTTTTAGTTTGTTGCTGAAAGTATATAAGTTTCACTACACAATGTTAGTTTTAAATGCATTTCCAACCATTTCCGAGCAACTTAATTTAAAAATTTTCCGGGGAAGGCATGCTCCAGATCCCATAGTCGACTTACGCTAACGCGTTCGAAGTGAGGCCCCCAACTGCAAACATGCTGCGCGGGCCCTGGTGATGAAGATGACCGTTTTCTGCTCACAAGCTCTTGGAGCAAGTTGTTTCCCGATTCGATGCTAGCTTTCATACTGTTTAGTGTAGCAATAAGAGTGCTTGCTCCTCCAGTTTTTCCGTGGCACTGCCTTGGTCATTAGTGGCGGCCATTTTCCTCTGAAAGAAAAACGTGGGAAAATACAAGGTGGCAAAAAAGGACTTCAATTCTTGCAAAAAATGGAACAAATTTACCCCTCGGGATTCGTGGGAGACTCAGCGAAAGAACAAGATAATTTGACGGTCTAAAAACCAAGAAAAACACATAAACCGATGAAGCTGAAAGTAATTGCAAACTCTTTGCCTGCTCGATGCGAAAGCACGACATAACTGATTGATGCATTGCGCTACGCTGTCTCGTACCAGTACATCGCGACCTAGGCTTCTTTTGCGTGTTTATGGACCGAGCCACTATTAAAAGACAGTAAAACGCGGGACAAACGGGCTATCCCGAGCGGTCAAGATGGCCCCATCTTGACCTCGCGTGTAGCCAATCACAGCAGGATAATTGATTCATCTTGACCGCTGAAAGTGTCAGTCATGTAACAAAATCATATATTTGAACTGCGGATTAAAGAATGAACAATGTGAATGATCATCGCAATTATGAACAGTACTTAAGCAGTAGTGAAAATAAAGCCTGAAACAAATTCAGGCTTGTACGGGAGTCGAGCCCATGACCTCTGCGATACCCGCGCAGTGCAGTGCTTCATTTACCATATTGTCTAGGTTTAGTCACCTTTTATTTCTTGGAAGGAAATCTAAGCCCTACAAGCCCCATTGTTACTATTAGGTTCCCTAGCCATTTCTTTTTGTTCCATTTTTTATGTTAATCATTGCAATTCTATATTTATCATTGTAGTTTATTAATCATTGTAAATTCATTGTGTGTAGGAAATAAATAAATAAATATAAAAATAATATGCTCCAGCAATTGAGCTAACAAGCCAGCTGGGAGCTGGTCATTTTGTTCCGGTTCGTTATAAACCTGTGCGTAAGTGATGAGGAATAAATTATTATCAATATGTGCCCCCAAAAAAGAAGACGTTTATTTCACAAGTACGATAAAATGTTCTCGTGAGATCTATAAGGGCGTTACAATGGCGAGCCGAATGCGAGCCATTGTATACTCCCATACAGATCTCCTGCTGATATTTTATTCACTACTAAAACTCTCCAAGAAGTATTCACAGATACACCCACATCAGACCACTTTCGACTAATCACAGGTGATCCGGTAAATTCAGTTCATTTCTCCGTTAACCATAGCTTCTTTCTGAAAGAGACGCTAAGTGCACTGTTTTTTCGTTTAAAAATGAGTTTTCATTTTGTAAGGCAACTCTAACCATGGAAAACATTTTCTCACCAGACTTCCTTTGACAAATAGGTTTCACCGTTCTAAGTGTTGTCATGAGTGCACCTGCACTTGCGCATGCGTAACAGGAAAAAGAAGGAAATTGTTCCGTTTATAATCATTGCGGACAGAAGTTAAAAACATATTTCGCGCTAAACCAGCAAAAGCATTTATTTTTAATGTTAGGAAAAATTACATAAATTACACCGATGCTGCAGGTCTCCAAGTTAAGTAAAACTAAAACTATTTCATTTTATCGCATATGAAAGCCTAAATCGTAATCAGTTTTAAAAATAATAATAATAATAATAATAATAATAATAATAATATATAATAATAATCACTTTATTTAAGTCTCAAATGTATCTACTAATTGGGGAGACTAAATCATTCAACTCTGAATAAATCAAATGAAATCAAATGTTGGTTTTTGGGGTGAGGGGAAAACCGGTGTACCCGGAGAAAAACCTCTCGGAGCAGAGTGGAGAACCAACAAACTCAGCCCACTTATCACGCCGAGTCTGGAAATCGAACCCGGAACACATTGGTGGAAGGCGAGCGCTCTCACCACTTACTTATTTCTGTAGGAATAGATGACAGAATGTTATGTTCTACTGAAAGAAGTGTGGTGTAACCTTCTTATTTACCAGATTTCAATTTTCCGTAACCTTCTGTTTAGCCAGCAACTGTTTTGTTGTCTTTATAACTGCAACTTTAAGCTCTCGTAACCGCCAGCAGTAAAGTATTGGATTTATGGAAGAGTTCATGAAAGCCATTGTTGAAGCGAAAGTCTACTCTGTTTTCCAATCCTTGTATATCGTTGCGTACAAAGTCATCAAAACAAAAATCGGAGCATAACATATGACTATGCAGATGTAAAACACAAAAGTGTTCATTGCACTTTTTTTCATTCGCGCCATATGCATCCTATCTGCAGCATCTGAGCCTTCCACTGCCAATTGTTGAGCGTGAATCTGTGACTGATGATGGGAAACAATTCTGTAAATTCGGATGTAACAAAATATGCAAATGGCAAGGCAGATACAATTAAATATACCAGCCACCAAGTGATACACAAATTCAATCCATATGTAAAATCCTAAGCTCAGTAGCATGGTTATCCAAATGATTGCAATGGTAAATCTGACACGGGTCTCGGTCACCAACATAGCATATCTCATGTGATAGTGCAGCGCCATGTAGCGATCCACTGTTATGGCTGTTATGGTACCGAGGGAAACTCCACACGCAAAGAATGCTATCATCGCTGAAAGACGGTATAAGAGAACGTCTCGTGCTCTTAGGGTCGTTAATTCATCGGCGATATACAGAGGTTGAACAACTAAACCAACAAGAAGATCCGAAACAGCAAGACTATAGAGCATAGTCATTGAAGGCGAACGAATGGAAGGAGTTCTAAATATGGCGGCCAACACCAAAGAATTACCAATTATGGAGATGAGTATCAACGGGGCATTAAGAGCACAGTTCACGATCGTAATGATTTCATGGGTAGTCGAGTTGTTGCCACCTTTGAAGGTATAGTTCATGGTGTGAATTTCCACTGATCAACCCAGGTACAAACAGTGAATAATTAATTTAAATAATTAAATAAATAAATAAATAAATAAATAAGATATAATATGCAAATAGATCATGAAGTGAAGGCTTTTATTTCATAGGTCCTAAGATTTATCCACCAAAATCATAGTGAGTAAAATTCGTACTGATTGTACTCGTAGCCAACCAGGAGCACGAAGGACAAAATTTCACCTATGAAAAAAAAATCGTTTGTCCAATCAGCAACGCGAACGACGTAATTTCAGTAATGATGAATGAACGTACTGAAGGATACGTCATGCTAGAGGCGTTGCACAAAAACTCGCTCGCTTTGAAAAATGGTCGAGGGAATGTTTGCTTCTGTTTGCTCAGTTGAAAAATTTATTTTAGAGCACGAAGACAAAAATACCGCTCAAAAAATCGGAACAAGATGTAAGATTGCTTGAAAGATTTTTGAAAACGAGCACGAAGACAGGAAAATTGAAGATCCAGGGGTTGAGCTGAATGCATACATGTGCGATTTTATCATCTCTGTCCGCACAAAAGATGGCAAGAGTACGAGCCGTCTTGGCTTCGAAGTTTATTGGCCAGCTTCGAATGCTTCTAAAACAAGGTGTCCGTTGTTCAGCAGAGCTGTTATTCAAGGTGGTAATTTTTCCATTCACATCAACGCAGTAAATCAGTCTCCGATGCTTTCCACAAATCTGTCAAGTCCTGAAGTGGCGAAATGGAAACGTCTGAGGCCTTTAGAACTGGAAAGTGACTCTGTAGTTTATTGGCATGGCTTCCTTTACTAATAGACATTGGACTTTACTAATATATGATGAACACAAGCTTTTATTAACTTAGTTGTTGTTGTGCAATTTTAAAGTAAGCTTACTTTTTACGCTTTTCATCTCCCCATTCGTACAATTTGTGTATCAAATACTAGATGAGAAAATCTCAGTACCTATGAAATAAACACATTACAGCATGGGAAATGCTTTGTGCGATTTTTATTTACTCGTTGCATTGATAGGTATCAGAAAACTCACTCGTCCGCTGCGCTCACTCGTTCGTTTTCTGGTACTACTCAACTCGTGAATAAAAATCGTACGCGCGTTTGCTGGAATGAGTACTTTATTAGCTATCCTCCCGCGCCGCCCAATATATTCAAACGTCTCTTCGTACCATGTAATTATCACGCTCGCACACGTGCACATTTGTAGCCTCTATACTTCCTTGATAATGGGAAGCAGGAGGAGCCCTAGATTAGCAGGGAACAAAAATGGCGTCCTTCCAGCTCCTGTTTTTACACGAATCTGAAAGATAGCGATTTCTTTTGAAAGATTTGTTATCTAGGCTCATTATCCTCTTTTCAAACAAAGATACAATTTACAATAAACTTCCAAGAGAAAGAACAACTTAAAAAAAAGAAACAGATCTGTATCTGGTGACAATACTGCAGATAGTAATAGATTATGGGCGATCGCAGTATTAGTAGTAGTAGCAGCAGCAGCAGCAGCAGTAGTAGTAGTAATAGTAATAGATCGCTTTATTTGCATGACCGCAAAATTTTACAGTATTGCAAAAGCTTATTAATTAATAACAAAACAAGGTTAATAGTAATATTGTCCTAAGTTACATTACTCTCATTAGATAATAGTAAAGTATCACGTATATTTGTACATGACGAAATGAACTTCATTACTAGCTTATTTACAAGATGATCATTAGAGTTCATAAGTAGTTTTATGCTTTCAGAGGTTGATTTCATTTCAAAGTCAGGTATTATTTCATATATTTGATTTAAGAAAGTCTCCCTCTGAAAGGAGTATCTGCTACACTGAAACAGGAAATGAGATTCATTTTCAACTTGATTTGACTTGCACAATGGGCATAACCTGTTTTCCCTTGGTATATGGTCCCTTGGTATATGGTCCCTTGGTAGTAGTAGTAGTAGTAGTAGTAGTAGTAGTAGTAGTAGTAGTAGTAGTAGTAGTAGTAGTAGTAGTAGTAGTAGTAGTGGTGGTGGTGTTGATGGTGGTAGTAGTAGTAGTAGTAGTAGTAGTAGTAGTAGTAGTAGTAGTAGTAGTAGTAGTAGTAGTAGTAGTAGTAGTGGTAGTAGTGGTAGTAGTGGTAGTAGTGGTAGTAGTAATAGTAGTAGTAGTAGTAGTAGTAGTAGTAGTAGTAGTAGTAGTAGTAGTAGTAGTAGTAGTAGTAGTAGTAGTAGTAGTAGTAGTAGTAGTAATAGTAGTAGTAATAGTAGTAGTAGTAGTAGTAGTAGTAGTAGTAGTAGTAGTAGTAGTAGTAGTAGTAGTAGTAGTAGTAGTAGTAGGTTTTTTGCTATTTCAGTCTCAGTCGATTTATTGATTCGACAGCTAGTTTTGTTTCGAGATCTTTAAAATCCAACAAGATCCCGCGGCGCACCTTATGCTTGAAAACGTTTCTTTTCACGATGACATCTTCTTTATTGCTTACCATAGTAGTTAATAGCACAGGATGAAACTTGAAAGTACTTGGTTCCGTCACGTTTCCGTCTTGCGGAAACATTGAAATTTTATTCTATGGGTATGTGTTACATTTTCCGTCGTGTTTCCAGAACGGAAACGTCGTATCATGACTCCGTCATGTTTCTGTTTGCAAATTTCCATGATCCCTTGTTTCCGCCACGTTTCTGTCAACGGTTTCCGTTTTTTAAGTTTACATTAATTTTCTTCTTTGTTTCCGTGAAGTTTCTTTCGACGTTCTTTTCATCTTTTACTACATTTTAAGAACAGCACAGAACTTTTCTATTACACTATTTTAAAAATAAAATGCCCAAAAAAGCAAAACCTTTGTTTGCACCTGGTTGAGTTACCACTGTACAATAAAATGAGTCATAGAACCAGTCCACTGTCACATTTTGGTTTACTTTATTTACGTGCTTCAGTTGTTTCACTTCAACCTTCAAGCCCTAAACTTCACAATGAACAACTGTGTCCACTTCACTGCGAGTGGTCGTCATCAATAACAACAACCTTATTTAAATTCAACACACATGGTACTTGCTCGATCGATTTTACCTATACACTGTAGATATGATAACTATAAAGCTAGTAACAACGTCTAAATGTATGAAAAACAACATAACTCAGGGGCACCCAACGACAAGTTTCGGTAGATATCTGTTCGGTGGAGGGTAATTCGCCTAGGGTTTTCGGCGTCGATTAAAGAGTGCACTCGGATTTTCGCAACTAAAGCGTGGCCTAAAAGATTCGCAATTGGGAAATCATAGCCCCTGAGGTTTTCGGAAAGGTCGTTATTGCTGTTTTTGACAGTCAAAAACGTCAGCTAGCAGTTTCGGAAAGAAAACAGTTCCCTAGAAAGTTCGTGGAAAGTTCATTTCAGCTTGCATTTTCTCAAAGGAAGATTTTGTTTCCTAACATTTTCGGACAATTAAAACTTCAGCTAGGGAATCTGAACAGATCAACTTCTTCTAGTTTATGAAAGAGTTTATTAAAGAGACTTCAAACACCATAAGGTACTTAAAAATGCCTTTCTACAGCTTTTGGTTGATTTGGCTCGTTGGGTGCCCCTGATAACTTCTAATAATTTTATCCTGTCGATACTTCCTAACTTGCGACGTACAAAGTATCTCATGGCATTACAGCATAAAATGTTACATTAAAAGTATATTTCGAAGCATAAAATCAAAATAAAATACAATGTAGGTTTTGTTGATAAATAAAGCAATAATTCCACTCTATATTTCTCCATTAAGTTATTTATGGTGTCAATTTTGAGAAATTTGGCTGAGAATCAAGACAGTTTTACCCCTTACGTTCAATGACTACATGTTACATTCACTGTGATGTGACATTTTGGGCTTTATCATAATTATTGCAGGGAGTTGACAAGTTGAATTACGTTTTGCAAATGTTAATTCTAAAATCGGGTAAAAGATTTCTCAAAAATTCAAAATGACCACAGCTACCTCAAAAGCAGTACAACATTGGCTCCATTTGGCCTGAGCATTGGTAATACTGTAGTTTTTTCAATTCACAAGCTAGAAAAGCACTCCAAAAGTTGTCAATTCAGTTTGCCAATTCCTTCCCCTAATTACAAGGGAGGAATAAACAGAGGGTATGAAAATCCACAAATCCAGGAAAAAATATATATATAACTAAATACAAATAAAGGGGTTTCAACAAAAGTCGGTTACCAGCAGTTTTCATCCATCTACTTTGCTTTTCCTTCTTACCCCCTGCTTCAAGATTCCGTCGTAACCGCAGCGACGGAATCTTGAATACACGTCCGGTATCCGTCATCGGAAACGGGTGCTAGCCGTTATGTTTCCGCAAAGGTGTCACGCGATTCCGTAGTGTTTCAGCT
This sequence comes from Pachyseris speciosa, assembly GCA_016490735.1. Taxonomy (NCBI): domain Eukaryota; kingdom Metazoa; phylum Cnidaria; class Anthozoa; order Scleractinia; family Pachyseridae; genus Pachyseris; species Pachyseris speciosa. The sequence goes on along the minus strand of JAEMWC010001079.1, from coordinate 149,246 downwards.
CACGGATTCCTGGCATTTCGTCCTGTGTAGAGGGTATGCAACCAGTCTCCAGAGATTCGAATGACAATAGGTTGGCGGCCATGTTGGTGAACAATAACAAAAGAAGCTAACGAGAAATCTTTTTAGCTTGTATGTTTTGTTTCAACAATGTAGGTCATGTGATGTTACTCTAGAGAAATGTTTCTTTGAAATTTCGACTATTCACTTGCATATGTAAGCATAATTTATGAAAAGAAAAAAAGCAAATTTCCTTCGGAAGATCACATATATTGGGAAAACAAAAGCCACAAACTAAAAAGGTCTATTAATTTTTTTAGCTCTCTTATTTAAATTTCGTACTTTATCTTCGCTCCGTGTAAATCGAAGCGGCAATAATTAGCATACTAGAAAGAAAAAACCGGAGGGTTCAGGTCGTTGTAATCAGATGACATTGGGAAAATGTTTTTTTCTCTCCGTCTCTCGAATCCGTCCGAGCTTGTTAGAAAAAGGATTTCGTGTTCATTTGGCCGTAACAGGAATGACTGTAGGCTTAGGGTTTTTTCTCTCGGATGCAGTAGTTATTTCCAGACACTGTGTTGTCTCCTCTACTAACTATGGTTGTATCTGTCTCATTAATTTCTGTTTTTTTTTAAGTGTTACTAGAAAACAATGACATAATTAAGAAGCACTGACATAACAATTACCGATAACTCTTTTGACTTTCGCAATACCTAACACATGATCTGGCGGGTGGCCGGATTATATACTAGCCTTGGACTGCCACATAAATATCCCTGATAAACAACTGATAAATATGCTAATATTTCAATTTATTGATGCCTCCTATCAACTGGTAGGCTTCGTCACAACCTCACCAACATCAGTTTAGATACTGGCATTGTTGTACCACAACGAACAGCTTCAGAGAGATGGCAAATTCAACGGACGCTCATCTAACGACTACTATCTACATCTACTGCGCAATAATCGGTCTTCTCATCCCCATAGCGATTCTTGGCAACAGTTTGGTGTTGGCCGCCATCATTAGAACTCCATCGCTCCATTCGCCGTCTTCAGCCTTTCTCTACACTCTCGCCATGTCAGACCTCATCGTTGGGTTCTTCGTTCAACCACTGTACATCGCCGAGGAATTCACAACCGTTGCCTTTATGCAGCCTCTCGTCGAGGTGGCCTCTTGCATTGGTTGTGGTCTCTCACTGTAAGTAAGTATCGATAGACTCCTGGCTCTTCAGTTTCACAAGCGATATCCGAGATTAGTGACCACTCCGCGCGCCGTGTATACATCAGTTATAACATTTCTCATTATCTGCCTTCTCTCTGTAATATACTTTGGAATTGCACAGTGTATTTATTCATAGTGGCCGCCACTATTCTCATTTCTCTAATAATCGCATCAGCTTCTTACTCCATGATTTATCGTATTGCTCCTCGACATCAGATTCAGATCCTTGCTCAGCAAAGAGCTATGCAGAGTTCAAACCACGCAGCGAACACGAATATGATTCATCTGCAGAAAAGTGCATTCGACAAATTTGTGTTTTATATCGTTGTGATTCTGTGTTACTTTCCAAAAGTTATATCTTTAAGCATTTATAGCTTCACGTTTGAGGATTGGACAAAGGCGTAGAAGTTTGCCGATGTTGCTGTGATGTTCAATTCGTCATTAAATCCATTCTTATACTGTTGGCGCTTGCCATATCTACGACAGGCAGCTCTCAAGATCGCTCGGAAAATGCTATGCAGAGC
>JAEMWC010001079.1:117500-140000 GCA_016490735.1 Pachyseris speciosa | reverse complement strand
TGCGTAACAGGAAAAAGAAGGAAATTGTTCCGTTTATAATCATTGCGGACAGAAGTTACAAACGTATTACGCGATAAACCAGCTAAAGCATTTATTTTTAATGTTAGGAAAAATTACATAAATTACACCGATGCTGTAGGTGAAAAATATTTCATTTTATCGCATATGAAAGCCTAAATCGTAATCAGTTTTACTTATTTCTGTGGGAATAGATGACTGAATGTTATGTTCTACTAAAAGAAGTGTGGTGTACGTTTCCCATTTACCAGATTTCAATTTTCCGCAACCTTGTGCTTAGCCAGCAACTGTTTTGTTGTCTTCATAACTGCAACTTTAACCTCTCGTAACCGCCAGCAGTAAAGTATTGGATTTATGGAAGAGTTCATGAAAGCCATTGTTGAAGCGAAAGTCCACTCTATTTTCCAATCCTTGTATATCGTTGCGTACAAAGTCATCAAAACAAAAATCGGAGCATAACATATGACTATGCAGATGTAAAACACAAATTAATGCTCACAACCCATGAGAAACAGAAACACAGACAACAATAAATGTTGGGAAAGGGGGTTGGGAATGAAGTACTCCAACAGGCAAGTATCGCTAACAGAATACTAGTCTAGCTTGGTAAGATGGGAGGGGTCAAAACCCCCTCACCCCCTTTTCTCTCTAGGGGTGCAGGTCACGATCCCCTAAGAGCTACTCCTCTTGAGGGCTGCAGATCACAATACCCTGCAAGAGTTCCTTACTCCTCTTTGGGGCTGCCGATCACAATACCCTAAAAGAGGTCCTTACTCCTCTCCAGGGCTGCAGGTCACAATACCCTGTGAGAGGTCCTTAATCCTCCTCAGGGCTGCAGGTCACAATACCCTGAAAGAGGTCCTTAGTCAGGTAAGGTAGTTAAGACTCATGGTTACCATGGCAACCAATCCATTCTGTGAGTCTATGGGGCAAAGAGTGACCTGTATGGGAGCACTTCATCCCAACCCAAAGTTTATTTGTCTATATGAATTCAACGTTACAAAACATAGGAAAGATCTACACCTAAAATTAACTCTAGAGTCCAATTGTGTAGATCTCAATAGTAAGCATAGCTAATCGGTTCGTCATGCATCTTATGTGCAGAGAAACTGCTGAAGTAAAACTGGAACATAACATAACTGCAGACCGTATTAACTTATATAAGAGCGTAATGATATTGTGAGATACTATAGAGTAACAATATGTTGAACCAAAGGCCTAACCGAGGATTCGTTAACAATACATTTCAAGAAAATATGCAACAAAATACAATGGAACCAAATCTTAACCTCAAAATACAGGTATATACATAGTCTATGAACGTAGACAGGGCTACTCTATTCATTAAGTGTCTATGATGCAAATATGCAGCAAGTCTAATTAGCGTTGGCTGCTAACTGTAACTTCTTATATAAATATAAATATATATCCATCTCAATTTAACTTATAGCAAAATATCTTGTGTATAGCATTTTTATATTCAATATCTCCTATATGTAACATCATGTATCCTAAGTCTGGATAAGAAGTAAAGTATAGTGTGTGTATTATAGTGCATGACATGCTTATGACATAGGGAGGGGGAGGGTGGGAAAATAATTGTACTGGAAATCAAACTAAAGCAGGCAAGATGTTTGCCTGCTAGAGTGATGGAATAAATAAACACGAGGCTTATGTTAAATGCATTAGGAGTTGATTGGCAGTGAAATAAAAACTATCCTGATTGGCTCAGCCTGTAGATTGCACTATGGACACACATGATCAGAATTGAACTTTGGCCTGTGAAACCCTACTCTATGTTACTGCATGTCACGCAATACAGTAGTAATTCTCACGGTTGTCCCATTAACTACAATTTATGTTTTTGAAGAAATAAATTGGTCTTTAATGCTCACAACCCATGAGAAACAGAAACACAGACAACAATAAATGTTGGGAAAGGGGGTTGGGAATGAAGTACTCCAACAGGCAAGTATCGCTAACAGAATACTAGTCTAGCTTGGTAAGATGGGAGGGGTCAAAACCCCCTCACCCCCTTTTCTCTCTAGGGGTGCAGGTCACGATCCCCTAAGAGCTACTCCTCTTGAGGGCTGCAGATCACAATACCCTGCAAGAGTTCCTTACTCCTCTTTGGGGCTGCCGATCACAATACCCTAAAAGAGGTCCTTACTCCTCTCCAGGGCTGCAGGTCACAATACCCTGTGAGAGGTCCTTAATCCTCCTCAGGGCTGCAGGTCACAATACCCTGAAAGAGGTCCTTAGTCAGGTAAGGTAGTTAAGACTCATGGTTACCATGGCAACCAATCCATTCTGTGAGTCTATGGGGCAAAGAGTGACCTGTATGGGAGCACTTCATCCCACAAATACACAAAGTGTATTCCCCATAGATGAAACAAACCCAACCCAACACATGTTTAGTTAGATGTATCACCTAACAGCTGACACGAAACCCCAGAAAGGAGAGAATGGGGACATTGGATATATCTTTCATAACAGTCAGAGGACCACCGCCCCAAAGTTTTTATAAGCCAAGGGGGGAGGCCGACAGAAGCAGAGGTTGTAGCAGCCCCAATCCTGTAGCTATGTCCCGCATATTGAGAGGACTGTAGACCAGACATGGAGAGAAGCTGCCTAGTTTCAGAAGTAAGTCCCACTTTAGTGAGGGGAGAACCAGATAAGTACTGAAAAAGTGGACCGCTTGAAGTCCCCCGGAAGGACAGAAAAGTTTTCATAGCCCTGACAGGGCAGATTGTCTGGTCAGTCTTCCCTATAATAATAGTATGGCCTGAACGGAAAGGGTCAGTTTTAGATATTTTAATCCTAACAGACATATGTCCAGGGCAGAGGGAATTTGGAAGCAAGGTTATATCACTTGGGGACAAATGGATAGCAGGGGAGTAGGGCGAGTTGCATGTCATTTCTCCCAGGCGGAGGAAACCGAAAAAGGCTAGGGTCATAGCTGCCCATATCATAATGGAGTCATAGTTGGTGGTGTTTGGGATAGCTAAAAGCTGGAAAAACAATTTCAGGTGAGTTATTGTAATGGGGAGTCGAATCCGAGAAGCATCACCCTGTGATCGCTTGATACCACGGCAAATCAACTGCAAGCGGAAAAATTTTTTAAGGTCTAACTCATAACCTAGACGAATATGCAGGTGTCTTATTGCAGCCAGGTAACCCTTGATAGAGGAGTGTTTAATTGTCTTAGCTAGGTATGCCACATACTGGATAAGAGTCTCTTCATCGGTTGGGATGGGAGTTGACTTGTGTGGGCTATGAAGGGTGCAGAAATCAAGAAATCTCCTTTCACCTGAGCTATATGTTTTTCTGGTTGAGGCAGCGACGGAGAGGCTTAAGTAGTTCTGGATATCTGCATTCAGATCGCCAAGAGTGCTGGGGGAACAGGACATGGGGCTGGGTCGGCATGGGGAGCCAGCCTGAAAAACCGGTCCATCTGAAAACGAGAGAGGGAATCCGCCATGTCATTTTTCTTGCCCTCAATGTGCTTTGCCCTTGGGTAGAAGTTATGCCTTAATGTGAGAAGGGTGAGATGTCGAACTAAGTCCATAACCCTGGGAATACGGGATCGTTTAGAGTTCACTATGCTAACAACCGATGCATTGTCACAATAGAAGACAATACGCTGATGGGAAAACTCATGCCCCCATATGTGGCATGCTACTACCAAAGCAAACAACTCTTGCCAGGCGATGCTAATACCAGGGGCACTTAGCTGTTGGTGAGTCTCCCACCGACCCTGGAACCATTTATTACTTAGGATTCCACCATAACCAAGTGTACCCGAGGCGTCAGTATGAAGTGTTAAGGTGTCAGAATCCACCCATGAAGTGGTCAGGAAAAACCCGGCCCCATTCCAGGTGTGGATAAATTGTTGCCACATAGTGAGATCCTTGAAAAATCCACTGCCCAATTTAATATGATGGTGTGGTTTAGAGACCTTGCGAGTGAGCTCAATCATACGCTGTAGAAAGGGTCTACCGGGGGGATAACTTTGCATGCAAAGTTCAGAGTCCCAATAAGAGACTGCAAATCCTTTAGGGTGCAAGACTTTTTTGTTTTAAAAAGGGCAAGAGAGGCTTGGATCCGTTCGACCTTATCCACTGGAAGTCTAGCTTCCATCCGGACAGTGTCCAAGATAATTCCCATAAACTCAAGGGTGGTACATGGGCCCTCTGTTTTGTTAGCTGCTATGGGAACACCTAGATTCCTAAAGGTCAGGAGCATGCTAGACAAGCTCTGTTGGCATGGCAGATGGAAAGGGGGTGAGAGTGCAGCTGGTTCGATAATCAAAAAGTCATCGAGGATATGACAGACAAAGGAAATAAGACATTCATTGAGGAGGATCCACTCTAATGCATCGGATAGTAAGTTGAACAAAAAGGGGGCACTCCTTAACCCAAAGGGAAGAACCTTATCATAGTAGTAGCCACCCTCCCAGTACATCCCAAAAAGCTCGTAATCTGATGGTCTCAGGGGGACAAGCCGAAAAGCAGACTCAATATCGGTCTTTGCAAGGAAACACCCCTGGCCAAAACGTAAGATCCCTCGGATTGCATTATCAATTGTGATATACTGAAGGCTGAAATCTTCTTTGGAAATGGATGAGTTGATACTTGTCTCGCCCGATTTTGGGAAAGACAAGTGAAAAATTGTCCTAAACTTAGCTGTGTGCTTCTTGGGAACCAAGCCAATGGGCGACACCTGAAAATTAGGTAGTGGGGGGCTGGGAAAAGGGCCTGCAACTCGCCCCAAGGCCACCTCCCTGGAAAGGTTTTCAGTGACAATACTAGGTTGGGCAATTGCAGTAGGCAAATTCTTCGAAAATCTAGAGACACGCCTCCCATTAAAACCCACGTCTGCCCCATACCAAAGATTATTACATAAGCGGGAAACAAATTCCTGGTCTGGGTGATTGGTTAATATGTCCTTGAGTCTTTCTACATTAATAGGGGTCGGAAGCGAGGGGAAAGTGTTCTTACTTTCGATTAGAGGGGCTGGACTTTGAGCTTCCATGGTCGCTATTGCTAGTCCTTGCCCGTTCCCGCTGCTCGGACCGCTGCTTGGCAGAGCAGTCACACCCTGGGTGGGACCCGCTACATTTGTTACATACATGTCTGAAATGGCAGGGGTCTCTGGAACATGTACCATATCTGTTGTAAGGATTGCATGTGCCTCTGTTGTCGCCCCCTTTTTTATAGGCACTGTGCTGGGGTCCATTTGAAAAAAGTGGGTACTCTTCATTGAGTACCGCTGGCGACACGGTGAAAATGGTCAACCATAGCTGATTATCAACAAGTGACCAATCTAGAAACTTATTAACGCTGGCTTTTTGGCGAAACTTAAAATCATATATAGCCCAGCCTAACCCTCTATGGACACGGGCTGCATATCTAATGAGACTAGCATACTGCAAAAGTTCCTGTGATCGGGTTGGGAACTTGTGGATCAGCACACTCATGTAGGACGTAAATGCTGTTGTCCACTGCTCAATGTTTGTAATGGAAGTGGAGGCTGTCGGCTTGGATTTCCTCGATACTTTAACAACAGAGTTTTCCAAAGACAAGACTAGGTTATCCCCTTCGTCGTACAGCGACAGGTTTTTAGGTAAGAGTTTGGATAATTCAAAAAACTCACCACTTTGTATCTCCTTGATATACTGCGCCGGGATGTCCTGAAAGGGTGAGGCAAAGCTGACTTCCGTAACGCGCCTGGCGCTCTCCGCGTCAGGCACGAGTAAAGGCGGCCGTTGTGCACTTTCGGTGTCAGGCATGAGTGAAAGTGGCCGTTGAGTAGGGAGGTTATTGTTGGATGAGACTTGGGCTTGAAAGGCGTTCACGGCGGCTCTGGCCGCTTCGTTTGCTATCTCCCGGCTAGACTGTTGCACGGTGTCCTTGATCAGTTGTCGTATCGCCTGCATTTGGCCCTCGGTGAAATCTGGCCTCGGAGCTGCTGTGTCGTTGTTGGTGATGGTTGGGTCCGGTTGTGCTGCTGGTCCGGTAATGTTTAGAGCAAGAGATGGAGTCGTCAAGCCCCGAAGCCGGCGTTCAAGTGTTTTTCGAGTCCCTGTCGAAAGTAGCCTGTGTTGAACGCAAAGGGAACGAAGGTCTGCAACAGAAAGGGCTCCAAACACGGTTGGATCAACGTACGGCGGCATACTTCGGCGGGTCGTCCTGCTTGGAGCTCGTGGCGGCATAACTTGTGCGGTCGCGAGAAGCGAGTATAAAATAATTGTACTGGAAATCAAACTAAAGCAGGCAAGATGTTTGCCTGCTAGAGTGATGGAATAAATAAACACGAGGCTTATGTTAAATGCATTAGGAGTTGATTGGCAGTGAAATAAAAACTATCCTGATTGGCTCAGCCTGTAGATTGCACTATGGACACACATGATCAGAATTGAACTTTGGCCTGTGAAACCCTACTCTATGTTACTGCATGTCACGCAATACAGTAGTAATTCTCACGGTTGTCCCATTAACTACAATTTATGTTTTTGAAGAAATAAATTGGTCTAGTGTTCATTGCACTTTTTTTCATTCGCGCCATATGCATCCTATCTGCAGCATCTGAGCCTTCCACTGCCAATTGTTGAGCATGAATCTGTGACTGATGATGAGAAACAATTCTGTAAATTAGGATGTAACAAAATATGCAAATGGCAAGGCAGATACAATTAAATATACCAGCCATCAAGTGATACACAAACACATTCCATATGTAAAATCCTAAGCTCAGTAGCATGGTTACCCAAATGATTGCAATTGTAGATCTGACTCGGGTCTCGGTCACCAACATAGCATATCTCATGTGATAATGCAGCGCCATGTAGCGATCCACTGTTATGGCTGTTATGGTACCGAGGGAAACTCCACACGCAAAGAACGCTATCATCGCTGAAAGACGGTATAAGAGAACGTCTAGAGCTTTTAGGGTCTTTAGTTCATCGGCGATATACAGAGGTTGAACAACTAAACCAACAAGAAGATCCGAAACAGCAAGACTACAGAGCATAGTCATTGAAGGCGAACGAATGGAAGGAGTTCTGAATATGGCGGCCAACACCAAAAAATTACCAATTATGGAGATGAGTATCAACGGGGCATTAAGAGCACAGTTGACGATCGCAATGATTTCATGAGTAGCGGAGTTGTTGTCGTCTTTGGAGGTATAGTTCATGGTGTGAACTTCCCCATCAACCCAGGTACAAAGAGTGAAAATGACAGCAAATTGATCATCCCTTTTACTACTCAGAAAGCAGCTGCTATTTCAAATTTTGTCAAAAACAACACTCGCGCTGTGACATTAATTGATAGCTAAATTTGGCTGTGTGTAATTATGATAATGTTCGGAGGCATAATTTGCAAATAGGTCTTGAAGTGAAGCCTACAGACGTCAACAAGACGCTCTATGAGCGTTTAACAGGGATGCCTTGTGATGCATGCAGAAGGTGTCGGGAGCAAAACAATCAAGGAACACAGTTCCTTTGTAAAGATCTTTAAACAAAACCGGGCGGAGTACTCTTACTTTATATAAGCCAATGCATTGCTTTCTACAAGCCAAGCAAATAACCTAAGTGGAATTGGCGCACTGAAATTCCAAGCTGAATTCGCAAACGCAGTCTCTTCTTATTCGGACAAAACGAGTGAATCACTCGAGCTGGTGATCATGAAGTTCTTAAAAGCCAATTTTGCAAAAGAAAATGTTCAAACAGCGCCGACAAGAAAATATATTTATTAGAGCTACTGAGCGAAAACCAATAGGTTAATTTAAGTTGATTAGGAATCATACGTTCGGTATATAAAGAGATATAGAAATAAACTTAATAAATTATGAAAGAGGACAAGCAATTTACTGAAATGAATAAACAACAGGGTATTGCGTTATAAGTCACTTATTTCATTTTTCTTTATCAGCCGACTGGGCCGGCATCAGTTTAGAATCTTAGTCCTTACTAAACATAAACATAATCATAATCACAATAACTTCCTTCTGCGTTTCAATCAGCCTACATTGTGTACCTCTGGGCGTCCTTTTTTTACGAATTTATAATATAAGTATAAAATGGCTTATTTTAATTTTCAACTGGTATTTCGAAGAGCGCAAGTCAATTAAAATTAGTACTAAGAGTTTCGCTCCAAGCAGATGTTTCTGAAAAATACATAACCCTTCAGACGACTGAGTTTTCACCATTTTTACGAGGAGATACTTTCAACACATTAATTTGCATATGCGACTACAAAACTAGTTTTGTCTAAAGACCTCGTCATTTGGCAGGGGCGTAGCCAAGATTTTTCTACAGGTGCGCATAATTTTCCAAATTTCTCCACCCCTCCCAATTCGTCCATCGTTTTTACTTGCCTACTTTAAATTTCACTCTTTACCACCCCTTTTGCTTTCTGATTGCGTTTTCCCGCCATGTTTGGACCAATCGTTCTACCAATGAGCCACGTAGCTTCTCATTTATTTGCTCTTTTGATCATTTCTTCCTTTTTATTTTCTTTGTCAGTGGCAGGGGCGTAGCCAGGATTTTTTCCACGCCCCTTGTTGGTCGCCGTGATAGTTTTGTTTTGTAGCAATTTGAATCTGAGCATACGTTATCTCACAACGCACGAGTTCACCGCACTATAACGATTGTATAGTTTTGTTGCAATTCCAGATGGAATCCATTTAGGCCTTGTGATTTTCTTCAAACTATTTTCGTCATAAATTTGTTCTGAAGAGTACCTGACAGAGCCAGAAATAGTTCTAAATTGTTCTTTTTTAATAAACGTTACTGCGTGGCGTTGAAAAAACAAACCAATAGATTTTCAATTCATATTGAGTCTCCTTAGGTATTAAGGAAATATCTCGATTTATATAGTACAAACTTATTTACTTGTCCGTTTTTGTACTTTTACCATTACAGCCACGTGCACCTAAGAGGATCAATGTAAAGTGACTATGTTTTGCTATCATGATAATTTCAGCAAAAACAGTGTAAACATTTAAGAGGCATTCTCCCTAAAAGCGGTCTGGCCAATCCGGCTTGCAAAGTAGATTTCGCTGGTTTCTTGTGTGTTCCAAGATTTCCAAGTGCTTGTATTGTAATAAAACCACAATCCGCTTGATCGGATCTCTTAATTTGGATTTTTAATGGCTTTTAAGTTCACCCATATAACTTTAAACAACGATTTATCACGAAATAACAACCTCTACACAAAACAAACACCAAATTCAGTTCAATTATGTCTTTTTTATTTACCAAATCAACTTTTGTGGTAAGTGGACGTGACATTAGACAGTACTGAGACTTTAACGACACCCATATCGCACAGTTCGTTCACAAACGCAAAAAATGCCAAGTTTATACTGTATTTTTCGAAAAGTGGAACGGTCTACTTGAATAAAATTAACACAGCTGAAAACAAGGTACCATAGCCAATGTCATAGCAGAATTAACCTTGCGGCCTGACCTTCGTGAGAAACTTAGAGCCCTGTGAACTTTCCTAATTTCAACACTCTCCATTCCTTGTCTAAATTTTCAGAGATTCGCCAACATGAAGCATTGCTACAGCCTTTCTCGCAGACAGATCTAAAAGTCAACGAGAATGAAGGCAGAAGTTACGTGAATGTCTTATTTGTCAATTTAAAGCGAATAAATTACTTTTGGAGGCTACTTCTAGCACGACTTTGCTCTTTGTAATAAAAGTAAAAGAATCGGCATAATGAAGTTGCTTTGTGTTTATCTTTTATTTATAGGATTCATATAGAAGGCGCGCTTGTTAAGTACCAAGAGCTGTTAAAATGTCACTCGATGTTTTGAAGTTATTATGATAAATAAAAGACTGCTTGATCTATGTTTTAAGTCTTTTAGTTACCTTGGGCATTTTTGCATATGGCGCAATGGCCGCCGCACGTGTTTTTCAACGTTAGCCAAATTTTTGGCTACCATTGCTAAGTGCAGGCATCTGTAATTGTATTGCTTCGATGGCAACTAAGGATAAAATTAAGTCACTCTTGAAGGCCGAAATTGGACCTCTAAAAGCCAAATTAAGCTCGATTGAAAAGGCATTCTCCGAACTAGAAAAGTCAGTTAAACTCTTCTCCTCAAAGTATGACGAGCTGTTGAAACAAGTACAGCGCTCAAACGATAGAACAGCAAGCCTCTCCACTGATATTAGGAACCTAAAGGAAGATATGAAGCATTGCAAAAAAATAGGGCGTGAAATTGAAGACCTTTCTCAATATTTGCGTCGCGACTGCTTGGAGCTGACAGGCGTCTTACCAACCGAAGAAGTATCTTGCTCTGACCTTGTTCGTTCTATTGGGAAAGAAATGGGCATTGAGCTGCAAGATGAAGACATCTCCACGGCCCACCGTTTACCCACTTACAATAAAAGTGTGGACGACAAGATTATCGTCAAGTTTACACGTCGCAGTATTCGGGACGAGTTTTACGGAAAGAGGAAAGGAATCGCTGGCAAAGAAGTTGGTAAATTTGGCACACTAAGGGCTCTTTCTCAAGACCCAAAGAAGAAATTATTTATTTCCGAGTCACTAACACAAGCAAGAAAGAAGTTGTTTGGCAGCATTAACAAGTTCAAGAAGGACAACAAGTGGAAATATATTTGGACCAACAATGGGCGAATATACCTCAAGCAAGGAGACGGAGACAAACGCACGTTCACGTTGAACTACGCAGACGAGTTCGCTGACTTTAAAAGTAAATTTACTCCTGGATAAGCGAAGTCTACTCCTTTCTTTTATGTATTAGAAGCATATGCCTCAATTTTGCTGTTTCAAGCGTCGACCCTGGTAAGTTATTCAGTTGGAACAGTTCAAGTTATCTAATCATAATCACTTGACATGACTGTGAATTATTTATCTGAACTGCCATTTTATGGCTTAACCGACAGGAGAGAATTCGCGAAAGCTGTGGGATCATGGGTGTATGATTCTGTTCGTGCGCTTGAAGAAAAAGATTTGTTTGAAAATGTTCTTGAAAGCCCTGACAAAAACGATCAGTTCTTGAATATTTTAGGAAATTTAAATATAGAGTCAAAATACTGCACAATCAAGCAATCTGGCACGTGCTTTCAAAAATTTAACACAAGAGGCTTCTCAATATTTAATTGTAATATTCGGAGCTTAGGAAAGAATTTATGTCTGCTTAATGACATTTTGATAACCGTGAAGGAAATGCCTAGCATTATAACTATTTCTTAAACTAAGCTAAACGACAATAATCAACATCTACACAATATTAATATACCTGGTTACAATTTTGTCGGTGTGAATTCTAGAACGAATGCTGGGGGAGTTGGTATTTATATAAAACAAAACCTAATTTTTTTTCGTAGGCAGGATTTAGAGTTTTCGTCTGACGGTTTTGAAACGTGCTTTGTTGAGCTACCAAGAGAAAGGCAAAAGAGTATTATTGTTAGTTCCATCTATAGACATCCTCACGGCAATGCCGAAAATTTCCGTGAACTTCTTAGGCTGAAATTAAATCATTTGAACAATTGCGGTTATGAAGTATACATAGCTGGCGATATCAACATTGATTTTTATAAATATCACAGTGATAAGTTTACTTCTGAATATCTTGATATGTTATTCGATTTGGGCTACATGCCTCTTATCACAAAAGCAACCCGGATTACTGACCACAGTGCTACTCTCATCGACCACATCTATTCAAATTCACCACAAAAAGTTTTAAAGTCTGGGATCTGTTTGGCAGATATCTCAGATCATTTGCCCTGTTTTTGTTCAATAGCCACCAAGCTTCCCGAGTATGCAGGTGACAGGTATTATAGAAACTATTCAAGATTTAGTGAAGCCAGATACCTAGCTGACATAGCCACGGTAGATTTCTGTAGTTTAGTTACTAATGATGTGAATGACAGTATGGCTAAAATTATCTCTACATTAGAAGGAATAACTAACAAGCATGCGCCCATTGAAAGGGCATCACGATCTAAACGAAAATTGTTAGCAAAACCCTGGATTTCTAAAGGAATATTTCAATCTGTTAAAGAAAAGCATCGTTTGCTTAAAACTCTTTTTTTTTTTTGTCTGGCGACCCCCTTAAAATTAAATATTATAAAGTTTTCAATAATAAACTTCCTAAAATCAAGGACTTAGCCAAGCAGAAATACTTTAAGAAACAGTTTGAAATTAACAAAGGCAATATGAAAACAACATGGAAAATGATTGACTTATTAATAAATAGAAAGAGAAAAAACTCCCCTACAATAAGTAAGATAGTCCATAACAACAAATGTTATACATCTAAAATGAATATATGTAATCAGCTAAATACATATTTTGTTAATATAGGCCCAATTTTATCAGCTCAGCTGCCAAACCATATTAACTTTAATCCTACAAGGTATATTACTAGAAATTTTCCAAATAGCTTTATGTTTAGGTATATTCACTCGTATGAAGTGCGTGACTTAATCTCTAACCTAACACCTGACAAGTCGTGTATAGGAGTCCCCGCAAAGTGCTTTAAGTTGGCCGGAGACCACATCTATGAGGCAATGACTGAAGTTTATAATCTCTCCATAGAGCAAGGTTTTATGCCTGACATTCTCAAAATTTCCAAAGTAACTCCAGTGGACAAAGGTGGTGATATCACTAACCCGACTAACTTTCGCCCTATCTCAGTACTTTCTATATCTACACAGATTTTTGAAAAACTGGTATGTAAGCAGTTAACAAGCTATGTTGAAAAGTATACCATTTTAAGTCAATACCAGTTTGGCTTTAGGAAGGGCAGATCGACTGAACAAGCCATTTTAGAAATTACTGACAATTTAAAGCAAGCAGTAGATAATAATCTATTTACATGCGGAGTCTTTCTCGACTTCGTTAAGGCCTTTGATACCGTCAATCATGCTATTCTGTTAAACAAATTAGAGAAATATGGAGTTCGTGGACTCCCATTGAGTTGGTTTTCTAGTTATCTTACCAATAGACAGCAATATGTTAGCATTGATGGTGTGGAATCTTCGAAACAAACTGTTAAATGTGGTATCCCGCAGGGCAGTTCTCTTGGTCCCCTTCTTTTTCTACTATACATTAATGACATCCCTAACTGTTCCGATAAACTGTCCTTTAGAATATTTGCAGATGATACTTATATTTTTGTGTCTTCCTCAAACGCCGTGGAATTGCAAAACTTAATTAATCAAGAATTATCCAAAGTTAAAGAGTGGTGTGACTTAAACGAGCTTTCCATTAACCTAACGAAAACTAAATTAATTAATTAAATCCCCTAAAAGGAAGACAAACATAACATGGGATATAAAACTAACTAACAATGATGGCTCTGCCTATGGCTTAGAAAAGAGAACTTACATAAAATATTTGGGCGTACTTATAGACGATACGCTATCACGGAAACACCAGGTCTCCTATCTTTGTACTCGAATCTCTAGAAACACAGGAATTATCAGCAAACTTAGACATTGCACCTCCCTTTCACAACTTAAACAACTATACTATAACCTCATCTATCCTTATATATCTTATGCGATAAGCTCCTGGGGCAGTGCATTTGCTACCCAAATTAAAAAAATCCAAACAAAACAAAATCATGTTATTCTTCTTATGTTCTTTGCCACCTTGTATGGACCAGATACAGACAGTGCATTACCACTACTTAACTTACTGGATTTACTTACTGTTAAGAATATCTATAAATTAAAGCTTCTTAACTTCACTCATCAATGGCATTCTAAAAAATTACCAGATATCTTTAGCCAGCATTTTCGCTATGCAAGTGAAGTCCATACATATAATACGAGATATGCTTCAAAAAGTAATTTTTACAAACCACGTTTCAGGACTAACATAGGGAAACAAACAACATCGGCTATGGCGACTGAAATGTGGCAACAGCTCCCCACCCATATTAAAAACCTCTCAACTTATAATTTTCCTAAAAAATTGAAAGAATACTTGTTGGCCGAACAATTAACATACTGAAATTATTCTAATTATATGGCCATGCACTATTATGACTGTTTTCTTTTCTTTTCTTGCCATCTATGTGTTTTCTTTTTTTTCTTTTTTGTAGTGTGTTGTGTATGTCTTACGATGTTGTGTATGTCTAGTTATTGTGATGTCCTGTACATTCAAAACAACCTTCAAAGAGCTAGCTGCTAGCTCGAAAACCTTACGGTTATCTAGCTGCTAGGCATTTCCTTCTATGTAATAATATTTAGTTTTAAATTGTAATTGATTATTTTATGTGTTAAGTTGCTAATTATTTAATAAGTTTTACAAAACGTGTAATGGAAATGTGAATAAAGTGTTGTTGGGGTAGCCATTTCACTATTCATACGTACTGCAACAGTATTACAAAATGGTGAACCCGTTGCACAAGAGCAACTTTGAGGATCCAATCACGGATTAAAATGGTGTCACTCCAAAGCTTTTCCAATGTCAATTGTCCTGCACGTAACAAGTCCATCCGCTCTTAACAGACGCAAGCATCTTTAATGTCGTCAGGGGAGGGGGAACGCAAGCATCTTTAATGTCGTCAGGGGAGAGGGGGGGGGGGGGCAATACAGTGCAGCTAACTAGCAGTTTCCATTGGAAAGTGAAGTGCTGCAGGTAAAGCACATGCAGAGCAACGGTGGTAAAAGGCGATGTTGTGAACTGCATGTAGCTTAGAGGAGCTTAGATGGTAAACGGATAAGCGACTTGATTGACTTTTTATCGCCTTATGTACAATTTCGGTGCAAAATAAATCAGCCTCGGAGTTAAGTTTTGTATTTTAGTCTTATTTCGTCACTATGGTGAGGAACTTTCATGTTTAATATGAGTTTCGTTTAAGGTTTCAGTTCTTGAGAAGAATGAGTGCGCCAGGGAACGTTTCGTGATTTCTGTCGCTTTTCAATCTGCACACAAGTTATATAAATTAAGTTATGCAAATCTACTGTACTGGAAATAGTTATCGATTGCCGATATATATCGAAATCAGCCGACGATTGATATCGATTGTAGTGATTGATATGATTTTATCGTTCTAGAAAAGCGAATAGCGTTCAATCTTCGCTTCGTGGGAGCCCTTCTATGCGTAAGCCGTGCCTCTTTACATTTTAACAAAAACACTAAAGAACTGCGACATTCTATCAATAAATTTTATACTACAAAGAGAATTAATTTCCAGTTAATAAGATCGAATTTGTTTTACCGTAGGACTTCCAGGAATTGGTTGAAAAATTCCGAGAAACGTATTGGCGTTATCGCCTGCAGTTCCAATCTTGTTATCTTACCTTGCTTTCAAACTCTTTGCGTTCTGAAAAATGTGGCTTGGGAAACAAAACTGGATTTCTCCGCCATAAATTCTTCACGTCGCATCCTGTAGTCATGTCGTTTTGGTATTCCTTTTTCATTTCAGCGCTAAAAATCATGTGTTTTCCCTCTGAATGAATGGGCTGTGAGTGAAATTAAGGGTCTTGATTTGAGGGCCACGAGATCGAGGCAAAAGAGGTGATTTACATCCTGAAAATCTCAAACGCCTATCCCGCAACTCAGGCTGATCACGTGAGTAGGTTCAACATATGTTTTAGTTCAATTTTATACTTGGTTTAATTTTAATTTTCTTTTGTCCTTGTGCATGATAATGTATTATAATGAGTACAAAACAAAGGAAAATCAAAATTCAGGAACCAAGGACAAAATAGAAACACAACAAGTACATTAGTAGTTATTCATTAGTTGCAAACAAATTCTCTGTATCTCGTGTCTTTAGTGGATGTAATCTTTCTTCGAGGTTTGTCACCCAACGCAAGGTTTTGTTCCCTTTCGGCATCTGTACTGCGCACACGTCCTCCTTCGATTTCTGTAACTGCGTTCGGTCGTTCTGTTTCTCCCGACTCGTTTGCGAACTCCTGTTAGGGAACGTCAGGTTTGAATGCAGATTCAGAACACAGGACTGATTCCCTGCACCCGTTTTTGAGCAACTTACAATCCGTGCAGTTTCTTGTACGAATACTTTGGCTGTTCTTGACAGTTATAATGCGTGCTTCCCTTGACCCCTATGACGACCGTTGTAACAAGGTCATAGTGCGTCTTTAAATCGTTCTTGCATTCCTGTCTACACAAAACTGTGTCCCTTACTTGAATTTTCATCACCGCTGTGTGTCTTCTCTTACCAGCGTATGTCTTCATTTCCTCTTTCGTCTTTCTGTCATTATTACCGACCTTCGAGTCGTCAGCCTATTTGAGTTGTTTCTTGATCTCTGGGTGTTTTCCACGCACTTTGCGGCCGAACATCAGTTTATTCGGACTCACTTCCGTGGTTGCATGTTGAGTTGCTCTGTACGCTCTAACTCCCCTGTGCACTTCCTCCCGCACCTGTCTGCCTTGCAGAGAGGCCATACGCGCAGTCTTCTTCACTCTATGCATGAATCTATCCACATCACCTTTAGCCTCCGCACGTCCCGGGGTTACTTTTGTTTTTCGTTTTGAGTGCTTAAACCCCTCCTCTCGCGAGTACCCCTCAAATTTTCGATGGTTAAAGAGCGGTCCGTTGTTTGATTTGATCTCCTCCAGGAATTCCCTACGTTCAAATACCCTATTGAATGCTGGTATGGTCACCTCTTTGTTGGAAGATACTGCGAATTCGACCACTAGGTACCTGGCGTACTGACTGAAAACACAAGGGTGAGATCTCCTTTTGCTATAGGTCCGCAGAAGATCACGCTGACCTTGCTCCAGGGTCCCTCTGGTAGCTCTGATATTTTGAGGGATTAAGTAAGATATAACTGATGCAAAAAAAAAAAAATGCTTATTCGTTCACTTCTTATGGTTTTAGCTCTGGCTGTGAAGTGGACAGGTGAATCTAAACGCACCGGTACCTTAAAGCGGTAGACGTAACGGTAGAACAAAGGACAGGCCGCAAGGTTTCGTGACTAACGTCTGCCATTCTCTGTGCAATCTTATCTTTTCTTACGTCAACTGATGCCTAGTGCTGATGATCAATACTATCTGCACTAAAATAGAGATGTTACATATCTTTTACACTTGTTAGCAAAAGCAATGTTCAAAACATCCAAACCCCTCACTTCCTGTCGTCGCTGCCCGATGAGCCAGCTCTACTCCATCTTTGGTCAGCGGCTGTCTGTGTTGTTCTCCATGGTAAGTGGTGTCTTCAATCAAATTATCATGTAGTGTTCTGATAGGCCATATCAAACCTCTAAATGATAATTACATTATGTGAAACACCACCTATCTTCCGTTGATCAGATGAAAACATGGCGGTTGTGTAGCTTATTCGGTGATGTTGACCGTTTTTTGTCATGAAAAAAAAAAATCACCGTGCGAGCAATAAAGATAGAACGAGACATAGTATCAATTTGAAATTAATTGGAGGGTTACATCTATGTAAAGCTAGGTAAGCTGATATTTTCTGCTCGCGTTGAATTGTCGAACGAAGTACTACGAGAATTTCAGAAAAGGAACTAAAGGTGAGTTGAGCTAATATCCTTCAAACGCAATTTATTCGCTTTGAATTGACAAATACAACAGTCATGTAACTTCTGCCTTCATTCTTGATGGCTTTAGATCTGTCTGCGAGAAAGGCTGTAGCAATGCTTCATGTTGGCGTGTGTCTCAAAATGGAGGCAAGGAAAAAGAGATTGTTGAAATAAGGAAAGTTCACAGGGCTCTAAGTTTCTCATGATAGTCAGGACGCAAGGTCTTTTTCTGTTTTGATATTGGCGATGGTACCTTGTTTTCAGCTGTGCTAGTTTGATTCAATTAGACCGTTCCACTTTTCGAAAAATACAGTTTCAAATTGGTGAGTTTTTGCGTTTGTGAACGAATTAACTGTGCTATATGGTGTCGTTAAAATCTCAGTACTGTCTAATTTCACGTCCAATGACAACAAAAGTTGATTTGTTAAATAAAAATAAAGACAAAATTTAATTGAATGTGGTGCTTGTTGTGTGCAGAGGTTGTTATTGATATCGTGCTAAACCGTTGTTTAAAGTTCTGTGAAATTTAGGGCTCGATACGGCTAGCGCTTGTCAGCGCCTCAAAACTCCCTTAAAACTCCAAACATTTAAAAGATCCGATCAAACGGATTGTGGTTTTAGTACAAGCACTAGAAAAACTTGCGACACACAAGAAACCAGCGAAATCTCTTTATTCAAGCTGGACTGGCCAGACCGCTTTTACGGAGAATGCCTCTTAATATTTCCTTCTAAAGCTTAAAGAAAGATGCGGGAATGAATTTGAACCATTAAATGTTTATTTTTAATTTAGTACTTGAAAACGATCGTATAGATTGTTGTCAGGGTTCGTGCTACTCCTTGGACTCCTTGAAAAGCCCTGGAATTTAATTTTAGATTTCAAGGGCGCTTGAAAAACCCTTGTAAAGAAGAATTTCTGCTGAAAGTGCTTGAAAATAATGAAAACTCCTTGAATTTTTTGTTGAGATGGGAAATGATATAGGATTACAGTTAGCTGCCTCATTTCCGGACACTTTTTGCAAACCTGTAATATCGAACATAGACCATTTTACAGTTCTTTGCTCAGTACCCTGGCCTTTGATTGAATGCGAGTCTAGGGGTGACCTTGTTTTGATATAAACCTGCTTTGCTTATGGAAATTATGCTGATTAAACACTAGTTAGCATAAGAAAAACATGATTTACATAAGAAAAGTAGGTAGGTTTGTATCAAAACAAGGTCACCCCCAGCCTCGCTTTCACCGACAACTGTAAAATGGTCTATTAGCTTCTACTGCTGGCAATTAGGGCGTGAAGTTTCATCCCTTGAAGCTCTTTCGTTTCGTCGTAATTGCGGAAAGACTACGTCAAATTCAGTGCCCTTATTCCGGACAGATTGCCCTATATCCGGACGATCGTTACGAGACAAATACTCCCTCTTTCTATGAAATATTCTTCACGATCAAGGCAAAATACGTTATGTAAAAGTCAAATAAAGAAACATTCCTTTAAAAAATTACATTCTGTCCGAATTTTAAAGTATTTTCTTTCATTTTAGCGAAGAAGTCATAAGACCGCAAATGGCAGAGTTCAGCAAGTCTCATGGGTGAATAATGATAATCTTGCGTTATGCTGCAGTCAAAAATCGTTATTCTTACAGTGAGTAAAACAGAATTTTAACCGCAAATTTTGCTTTTACAGTCAAATTGATAAATTAATCATAAAAATGCATGTGGATTGTGATACTCTATTATTCCCTCTGCCCCGACACGCGCTCGGTGAAATTTACGGCTTTCAGGTTATTGCTTGGCCTGTGACCTAGACCTGTGAGCTAAGATGGTCTTTCTCGGCGCTTTCATAATTTTAAAATATTTTACAGTATGGAGCTTGATATCACTGAATAATTACAATAAAGGACATGGAAATAGATGCTGTTGCCAGAAGTAAAATGAAACTGCTGAATACAGTTCCTTTAAAAAAAAAACTACGGTTTTAATTAAAATAATACTATGAGTACTGCACCAAATATTCCTTTCGTGAAATAAGATTTACTGAAGTAAAAAGAAAGAAAAAAACAATATTTCGCCGCTGGAAACCACGATAAGGAAGAGAAGAAAGTCTAATCAATACAAAAACAGGGAGCTTAAACTAGGAGAGACAGTAATGAAAATTCTTTGTTTTTCAACAACTATTCCTTGGATTTCCTTTAAAAAACCTATAGTTTGCTATCGTTAAGTGTCCGAAGTTGAGCACACCTCACCAAAACTTTAGTAGTATTGCTCGAAGATACCAATCTGCAAACGGAAAATTCTAATATGCTGAAAAACCTAATCCTTTAACTCCACTTATGTCGAAAAAACAGACAATCTGCGGCGCATTTTGCGAGAGCAGACCGCTTAATTGAAAAGATCTAATTCGACGCGCGATAAATTCACATTTAATAAGAAACAAGTCCTACTTACCTCGATCAAAACTTAACTGACTCTCCTTGCCTAAACGGAGTGTAGCTCGGCCACTAAACGAGCAAACGAAAGTCGACTAGTTTATAAGTCTTCCAAACGTATCGCTCGGATTTGTTTCGTTTTTACAACGAAATACAGAATCGAAAAGTCGAAGTGTCGGGAATTAGGGGTGTCCGGGAAATAGGGCAACATACTGTATATCAAAGTCAGTAACTTTATGTTGCATTTGTGGTTGTGTCTTTTTAAAATGCATTTTATATCTGGGGGAGCTTTTTTAAAGTTCCTATTGACCAATGAAAACAGTTCAAAACATACGTGGAAGACAAAGTAAACTTGCCATAAACGCTCCTTGAAAAAATCAGTTTTTGGTCCTTAAATACTTCTTGAATACTCCTTGAGTTTAATAATAATAATAATAATAATAATAATAATAATAATAATAGTAATAATAATATATAATAATAATAATAATAATATATCACATTTATATTGCTCATTTTCTATGTACACAAGCCAGCACGAACTCTGACTGTTTTCTAATTTCGCGGCATAAGAGATGTGGGATTTTAGTAGTTTACACTCTTTAAGTATCGCTATGAAGTATCTGACTGTGTTTCCAAATAATTGACCTTTGAAATGAACGGCCATGAATTATCGTTTCTATGCTACCAGGTGCTGCTTGGAAACCAGTTAGAAAATAAACTTTGGACATACGTCGTTTGTTTTTTATATATAGAAAATTTTAATTTCAACAGGTGCATCTCAGAGGCATCAACTCTGATGCCAGCCCCCTATAGCGATCTGAAGACAGTTTGCGTGCAGACGTCTGCCGGTTTTTAGTTCTGTGTATGAAAATGGACAAGAGATACCAGCAGCGTTAAGACAGCTCCCGAAAGAAGAATTTAGAGCTATAAAACTCCACTCCTAGCTTTCCAACTAATATTTTCAAACACCATGATGACTGCATCGATATCTCCCAAATTACAGCAGCCTTGAAGAAATACAGATGTTAAGTTCATATAACTTTATTTTATAACTTGAAATAGTTGATCAGTGCTTAACGTCCTGGATATGTTTAATTATGATTCAAATCCCCTGTGTGTAATATAAGTTAATAATGAAAATTGTAACTTAAGATAATGTTTATAAATGACTGCCCCGCCAAGATTAGCTAGTGCTATTTGCGGATCAGTCTATTTTGTATAACTGTTGTTCGCTTATATATTTTGAATGAAGTGTGTTTGATGAAAAGTTTCGTCAATAACTGAGCCAACCCGGCATCGATTTTAAATTATCAACTCTGCTGCTTTAGTTATTATTTTTTTTTGTCAGTGTTATGTACAAAGGTGCGCGGATCTTGTTGAGTTGTCTCTAAACTACCTGAAAACTCAAGTCACCAAATAACTCGTTGAAAATAATTATGAATCGGTTCAGTGACGCTTTTCATTGGTTATACCCTAAACTGATAATAATAATAATAATAATAATAATAATAATAATAATAAAAATAACAAATTTCTCTACCGTTGTCTGTTTTAAAGCAGCTTAAAATTAACTCCCACTAACAGTATGACCATATGCGGCAGCCGTGCGTCCTATTCTAAATTATCAAACAGCTCATTTCCGAGTTAACCATAGCCTCTTTTAGGAAACGACGCAAAGGGCACAGCTCTTCATTTGAAAATGAATCTTCATTAAATGAAAAGCAACTAAGATAGAAATTAACTCTAATATTTTACTACTATAACCTCCCTTAGCTGTTTTCAATCTTGTGAATGCAAGCCTGAATCAACATCATTTTAACCGACTCAGTTCTGTAAAAAAAGTGACGTATAACGCTTAACCGAACAAACTGTCATTATGTATCTTTGCCTTTACCATTTGCCGGCTTTCAACAATTTTTTCCACATCTCAGTTTTCCGTAACCATCTGCTTACCTAGCAACTGTTTTGCTATCTTTATAACTGCAACTTTAAGCTCTCGTAACCGCCAGCAGTAAAGTATTGGATTTATGGAAGAGTTCATGAAAACCAATATTAAAGCGAAAGTCCACTCTGTTTTGCAATCCTTGTATATCGTTGCGAACAAAGTCATCAAAACAAAATTCGGAAAGTAACATAAAACCATACAAATATAAAACAGAAAAGTGTTCATTACACTTTTTTTTTTCAGCCGCGCCATATGCATACTATCTGCGGCATCTGAGCCATCCACTGCCAATTATTGAGCGTGAATTGGTGACTGATACTGAAAAACAATTCGATAAATTCGGACGTAAAAAAATGCGCAAGCGCCTAGGCAGATACAACTGAAAATACCTGCCATTAGGTGATAGACAAACTTATTCCATACGAAAAATCCTAAGCTCAGTAGCATGGTTACCCAAATGATCGCAATGGTATATCTGATACGGGTCTCGGTCACTAATCTAGCATATCTCATGTGATAGTGTAGCGCCATGTAGCCATCCACAGTTATGGCTGTTATGGTACCGAGGGAAACTCCACACACAAAGAACCCAATCATCGCCGAAAGACGGTAAAAGAG
>JAEMWC010001079.1:35000-112500 GCA_016490735.1 Pachyseris speciosa | reverse complement strand
TTGAGACAAGACCCGATATTGCTGACTTCTTTACCACCTTTTTGTCATCAAAGTACAGGGTTGGGGTTGCTTGAGGCCCAAGATGGAAAAGATCACGATTTCGCCAATAACGCACGACGGCATTCTTTTGTTCGCGTGTACGTTCTGCTACGGGCACGTTAAATTTTCTTTGTACCAGCAGCAAGAGAGTCTTGTAAGCCTCTTCACTGAAAGGATGAAGATATTTTTCCTTTCGCCTTTTCGCCATAAATACAGTATTTTAACAAAAAGCAACTTATAAGGAATGCGATACATTTAAAAGCCATCTTGACAGTACAATTATGTAATTGTATCAGCCTTTAAAAGTGTAGGGTACCACCCAGACTTTTGGGCCTGAAAATTAACACCAAACTGGACAACATCTATACAACTACACTGTAGGCTTTGGCTGATGAATGTCATGTGTACAAGTAGTGGGTCGAAGCTTATCGAATTAATCTTCAAAGTTTTTCTTAAGTCTAGCTTTTCGGCATTTCACTCCTCAGGCTGGGCTATTTTTCGTAGAAAAAACAAGAAAACCTAAAATTATCGGATTGAAAGAAGAGAGGGATTAGTAAAATTTACACTTTCCTAATACGTCAAATTACTTCTAAAATCTCACTAAAATGAAACTGAAGCCCTAGTAATTTGGAAAAAAAAACAGGACTTCTCCTAGGATCACCGAACAGATAAAAAATCTTATAAGCTACGCTAGCTTAGAATTAATGCATTTCTAG
Organism: Pachyseris speciosa; assembly: GCA_016490735.1. NCBI lineage: Eukaryota > Metazoa > Cnidaria > Anthozoa > Scleractinia > Pachyseridae > Pachyseris > Pachyseris speciosa. The sequence continues at coordinate 111,745 of JAEMWC010001079.1, read as the reverse complement.
AGATCTAAAAGTGATAGTCTAAAAAGTGTTTTCAATGTATTTAGGGGGAAACCGACGTTGGGTACCGCTGTGACATGTACACATCTCCCTTGGGTAGGATAAAATAGAGATAACAAGTGTCGGTCGATACAAGTCAGACGCCAAAGAACCGATTACTTCCTTTGCATCTCCAGTTGGCGGAAAGATGTTGGCCAATGGTTAACGTCGTTAACCGCGACGTTTTAAAAAAATTAAAACGATCAACTGGCAGATGGTTTCAATAGTTTCACAGTGCTAATTTCTCTCGGAATTTTATAAGTTTCGGCTTTTTTTTTTTTTTTTTTTTGGATTTTTAAACATTTTTTTAAGCACAGATCAATTTTTCAATGACGATTGTCTCGATTTCTGCGGGTTTCAAGTAAAATGGAATGCACTTAATTAATTTAAAATGGCGGATTGTTTCAGACTCTTCTTTAACAATGAATGATGTCATCATGATATCGCTACTATTTTTTTAGATAATTAATGTGTTTTCCAACTTCTTGATTTTGTCAGACACCTTTTTCACTTCGAAGAAAAAATAATGGAATTGGATTTTGCCAATACCTACACTCATTAAATTACGCCATTGTGACAATCACATCTTTCCTAGTTGTTGGAAATTAAGCGCATATTATATTATTCTGTGTTAATGTGGTGGCCGTCTCATGTGCGGCCTAAACAGTCATCAGCGTCATCTTAAAACATAACAACTATTATTATTGTTATAATATTGTTATAATTATAATAGTAATTATTATTATTATCATTATTATTATTATTATCATCATTACTATTGTCGTTGTTGTGGTTGTTGATGATGACACTTATTACTGGGTTTACTTTACCATTGTCCTCCGACCATCTATTTCAAGTTTATTACAAAGCGCGACAAGTGTCATTACAAAGTGCGAAACCGTTTTTTATTACAAAGTGCGATGGTCTGTTATTAAAAAGTGCGACAGCTTTTTTTTACAAAGTGCGACAGGTATTATAAAGTGTGACAATTTTATTACAAAGTGCGACAGGTATTACAAAGTGCGACGATTATTACAAAGTGCGACAGTACAATGTACAGGTTATGCAATATATAACATTTGCGGAGTTACACTGCTCGTTTTACGCGTACCTCCGCAAATATTATCTATTGCATAACCTGTACATTATGCAAAACGTTATACATACATGATGTTTAGAAAGATGACAAAGATGCATCCAAACCAGTCGCTCGGCATTTTAATCCCCCTAGCCATTCCAAACAGCACATGTCGATCTCCGGCCTTTCCCTACATCAAGGTTCCGAAGGAAAGCCGTAAAAATCTCGAGCAAAAGTTTATCTTCCAAATTGGCGTTCTTAATCCCCACGGTATCAACGAACGCTTTTCATTCAATTAATTTATTCCTGTTTTTCACGTTACCATTTTCTGTATATAAACCATACACGAGCCACAATTCTTCGATTCGTTCCGACAAAGGGCTAACGCTCGAAACGTCAGCTAATCGAATCCATGTACAGAGGTCAATTTTACATTATTAACTCCGTTGATAAACCAAATTTTCGTGTTTCACCCCCCACCGACGCAGCACCACAGTTTCTTTAGCTAATCCCCTTTATGTATTTCCACATAAATGACTTTTGCAAAATTAACGGCCATGAATTATCGTCTCTGTGGTAACAGGTGTTGCTTGAAAACTAGTGAGAAAATAAACTTTGGACATACGTCGAGAAGATGTTGTAGTGTCAAGGAAATCGGAGCTTGTTTTCTACATATAGAAGTTTTAATTTAACAGGTATATCAGTCTCAGAGGCAAAACCTCTGATGCGAGCGTTCCAAAACTATCTGAAAACAGTTGGCGTGCAGACGTTTGCCGGTTTTTTTTATTTCTTTGCATGAAAATGGGCAAGAGATACCAGCAGCGTTAAGAGAGCTCCCGAAAGAACGATTTAGAGCTATAAAACTCCACTCCTTTCTAATTGATATTTTCAAACAACATGATGATTGTATTGATATCTCCCCAATTACAGCAGCCTTAAAAAAATACAGATTTAAGTTCATATAAGTTAATTTTATTACTTTAAAAAGTTGATCAGTGCTTAAGTTCTTGTTAATGTTTAAATAATTATTATTTAACTCGCCTGTGTGTAAGATAAGTTAACAATAAACATTGTAACGTTACGTAACGTTTCACCTTTTTTTCCTTATATTTCTCTATAACTGACTATCCCGCCTAGATTAGCTAGTGCTATTTGCGGATCAGTCTAGTTTGTAACTGTTGCTCGCTTATATATTTTGAATGAAGTGTGTTTGATTAAAATTCTCATCAATTTAAGCCAACCCGACATCGATTTTTAATTATCAACGCTGCTGGCTTTCTTTGTTTTGATTTATATTTGTTTCTCAGTCTGATGTACAAAGGCGCGCGGATCTTGTTGAGTTGTTTCTAAACTATCCGGCTTTGAATGAAAAAGAAAAATCAAGTCAACAAGTAACTAGATGAACATATTTTCTGAATCTGTTCAATGACGCTTTTTATTGGTTGTACCCCAAACTGACAATTTCAAAAAAATAAAACAAAACAAAAAAAAATTCTTTTCGGTTGTCTGTTTTAAAGCAGCTTGAAATTTTTAACTCCCACTAACAGTATGACCGTATGCGGCAGCCGTGCGTCCTATTCTAAATTATAAAACAGCCCATTTCCGAGTTAACCATAGCCTCTTAGTCTTAGGAAACGACGCAAAGTGCACTGCACCTCATTTGAAAATGAATCTTCACTAATGCAAAGCAACTAAGATACAAATAAACTCTAATATAAGGACGACTGGATAAATATTGTAACGGAGCCTATTTTACTTCTATAACCTGCCTTAGCTGTCAGTTTTAACCTTGTGATTGCAAGCCTGAATGAACATCATTTTAACCGGCTCAGTTCTGTGCTCTGTTCTAGACGTATAATACCGAACAAACTGTATTATGTACCATTGCCTTTACCATTTACCTATTTTCTCCACATCTCAGTTTTCCGTAACCATTTGCTTAGCTAACAACTGTTGGTTTGAAACGTGACGTTTTTCCGTATTTTTTATGCGCTATCACTACGTTGGTGTTTCGGTAATTCTTTGAAGATTAGCACCTTCATAGATAAAGTTAGACCAAGCTATTATGGTTTCCTGCGCCTTGCTTTAGCGCCCGCAAACGGAAATGCGTAATGTTTTTTCTATGTTTGGCCAAGCGCGTTTTGCTAGTCATAAGTTTCAGTGTTTCAGCTTAGTAGCTCAGTTCTATAGTGTAGACTTCGTCGAGTTAACGTCTCAGTCATCCCTCTGGATTTTAGTTCAGTCTACGCACGTGCTCACTCCCAGTTCTTTAGAGCTTTTAGTCAAGTCAAGCATTGGTGCGTGTGCAAACCAAAGTGAGTTTCTACTATTTTCTTGTTTTTAGTTTTCTAGTATTTGTTTCGGTTTCTTAGCCTAATTTTCGCTCGTTTTATTGTTTCAGTGCTAGTTTAGTTCATAGTATTCAGCTTTTCCATTCGTTATTAACCGTCAGTTCTCAGCATGGAGACAAGGATTTATTGATCTATCTGCATCAGTTTCTTCCATCGTATCACCTTGTTTATCGTTGTTAGCTTGTTTAGTTTTAATGCTATTGTATTTTATTGTCATGTTTTTCGACATTATTAGCGTTTATCTTAGCCTTATATATATATATTTTTTGTTTCTCTATATAGCTTAGCTAAATAAGTTTCTATTCGTTTCTTATCGTTTTTCAGTTTGAACCGACTAACATCAATTTTCATCGTCTTCCATCGATTTTCATCGACCTTCATTGTAATCCTGGCTCAGCGACCAGTTCAATAAACCTTCACGCTTTGTTGTTAATTCGTCGTGTTCGTCTTTAAGCTGCGCATCCATGCTTCTCGTAATTTGCTTGGTTTGTGACCTCCTTATTCTCCCGAGTAAGTTACATTTTTTGTTCGAATTTGACCGCACATTTGGCAATTGGTTCAATGTCTTAATTCACTACGCCGTGAAGGAATTTGAAGAATTCGCCGATTAATCACATCCGTCAATCACTCCCACGGATTACTGGCGTTTGGCTGTCATCGTCAAGGCGCGAAAATTTCATGCGATATCAATTACCTATCACCGCAAGTTAATCGAATTATCTAAGGATCGTAATGACTTCCGGAAACGATCAATTAAAGGCCGCCTGCACTTCGGCAGAATCTGGCGTGACCGGAAAGGTCAACGAACTGCATGAGTTAATCGCCGCACGCGAACCGGCGGACGTTATCCAGACAGCTCGAAATGAACTAAAGGAACTTTTAAATGAGTTCAAATCCGCTCACGGAGCTTATCATCAAAGATTAGCCACTGAAACTGAGCGCGAGCAATCTGCCCAATATTACAACTCCCTTATGGAACTTGCCAATGAACTCGAAACGGAAATCAACGCGTTGCTTACCCACCCAGAAGCACAGAAGCTGCTCGATCGAAGCGCCTTTGTCAACCTTGACGATTCCGCAAGTAATATTGAAGGCTCCGCTTTGTACACGCGTTCAGCTGTCGCCCCCTCAGTTCAGCTGTCAGTCAGAAGTACCGCCAGTTCAAAGGCTAGAGCCCTTGCGAAAAAGGCCGCGCTTGGAGCGAAACAAGCTACCCTTACACAAATACACGATATTCAGCTTCAAGAATTAAAACTTCAACAGCGAAAGTCAGAATTACAAATTCAAGGAGAAATAGCCGAGGTACACGCAGAGGCGCGTGTTTACGAACAAGTTGAAGCTAAATTTACGTACAAACCGGACGAAAAACCTCATTCAACGCCGTTAGCGCGAGATTCTGTCCTCAATCAGGATATACCAATCGCTTCTACTGGGATTAAGCAGTATATTCCTTCACCTCCAATAAAAACGAATGCTTGCGGACCTCTGCAACCGTATACATCACATGACCATGCATACAACCGTTCGGGAAGTATTCAGGATCATTCTTTCAGACAACTGGTGGAAATTCAAGACCGCCAGAATAACGCCCTCTAGCAGCTCATTCAGCAGCAGCAACAAGGCGTGATGGCTCTTACCCTTCCGCAGCCAAGTTTACAAGTCTTTAGCGGTAATCCCATCGACTACCTCGACTTCATACGCGCGTTCGAGCAACAAGTCGAAAGGAAAACGCCCACCTCGAGCGCCCGGCTGTACTACCTTGTGCAACATACTACATGTCCAGTGCAAGAGCTTATGAAGAGTTGCCTATCCATGCGTGAAGACGAAGGATACCAAGAGGCCAGAGGCTATTAAAGGAACGATACGGGCAGAGTTACAAGATCGCCGCCGCACACGTCAAACGGCTAGTAGACGGTCCCGCAATAAGAGCCGACGATGGATTGGCGCTTCAGGAGTTTGCCATCCAGCTGACCAGCTGCGTCAACACGCTGAAAGAAATTGGTTACATAAGCAAGCTGGACAGCCACGACAACCTTAAGAAAATCATAGACAGGCTCCCTTACTCCCTGAGGGTAAAGTGGCGTGACACAGTGGACAGGATCGTAGAGACAGATGGGCGTGACGTTACCGTTGCTGACATAATGAAGTTTGTCACAGCAAGAGCAGCCACACATCCAGTGTTTGGTAAAGTCACAATGCAGACCAAACCCAAGCAGCCTCTCCCTCCAAGGGACCGAAGAAAATCCCCCCAGGCAGGTGGTTTTTCAAGTCAAGGAAAGCCTGCCGACGATTCGTCAAGAATAACAGACGAAGCTTCAAGCAAGCCCAAACCCGAGTGCTCTCTATGCAAGGCTGCGCATTGGTTGCCTCGCTGCGAAAAATTCCGCAAGCAGTCCCTCGAAGAAAGAACAAAGTTTGTCCAAGACAAGAAACTGTGCATAAACTGCCTCCACCCTGGTAACTTTGTTCACTCATGTCAAAGGGAAAGCTTTTGCAAAGTCAAAGGTTGCAGCTCAAAGCACTCGTCTTTTCTTCATCCACCCAACATTAAGAACCAGTCTAACGCTCGATCTCCGCCTGATGTTGGAGCTAACACAAACGCCATTCAAGGCACAGGCGAAGACGCGCAACCCACTGGCGATTCAAATACAGCCAACAACGGTTATGTAAAGTCAAGCTTCTCTACTAGCGCTGCTGTGACAGGGATGGCCGTCGTTCCCGTTCTCGTAAAGGCAAAGGAAGGTCAATCGGTTGTCGAAACGTATGCCTTCCTTGATTCCGGAAGCAACACCTCCTTCTGCACTGAAAGCCTTCTAGAGAAGCTCAACGCCAAGGGAAAGCAAACAAAGCTGACCTTAAAGACCCTGCAGGGCGAAGAAAACTCGACCGAATGTTTCCTCGTCAGTTTGCAGATAAGTGATCTTCACCAGGAGAACACTATCGAGCTGCCTGAAGTTTATTCACGATCCAGTCTACCTATCCCAGCGGAAGCTATTGCAACCCAACAGGACGTGAATCGCTGGCCACACCTAAAGGGTGTAAAGATGCCAAAGATCGAAGCTGAGATCGGGCTCCTCATCGGAAGCAACGTTCCCCTCGCGTTACAGCCAAAGGAATTCATACCCAGTGAGAACGGCGGTCCCTTCGCTACGCGAACCGTGTTAGGATGGGTGCTTAACGGCCCGCTAGGCAGAACCACCCCCAAGTCCTCAACTACGCATTTCGTCCAGGTGGAAAAGACCCTTGACCAACAGTTTAGGGACTACTGCAACCTGGAATTCAACGATGCAGTCTGCGAATAAAAAAGGATGTCTTTGAACGATCAAAGTGCCTTGGATATCATGGAGGACTCCGTAAAGCTAGAAAATGGCCATTACGAAATCGCACTCCCTTGGAAAACGTATCCCCCGAATCTTAGGAACAACAGGACTGTGGCAGAACGCCGCCTAGAACTGCTAAAGAAACGATTAAGACGAGAACTCATAGTCCACGAAAAATACACAGCGTTCATGAACGACCTTCTATCTAAAGATTACTCAAGAAAGGTAACAAGCCAGGAACCGGCACCACTGGGAATCCACTGGTACCTCCCACACCACCCAGTGTTTAACCCTCAAAAACCCGGGAAAAACAGGGTGGTGTTCGATTGTTCAGCTAAATGCCATGATACCTCATTGAACGAGCAGCTATTACAGGGGCCGGACCTAAGCAACTCCCTCGTTGGTGTTCTCTCAAGATTCAGGGAGGAGCAGATCGCCTTAATGTCCGATATCGAAGCGATGTTCCATCAAGTTAGAGTTCGACCAAGCGACTGTGACGCCCTTAGGTTCTTGTGGTGGCCCGACGGTAACCTAGACAGCGACCCTGAAGAATATCAAATGAGAGTCCACTTGTTTGGAGGAACTTCTTCGCCCAGCTGCGCAAACTTCGCTCTCAAGAAAACAGCGCAGGACAACAACGCTGACTTCAAAGCTGAAACCATCCAGACCGTGGAGCGAAACTTCTATGTTGACGACTGCTTAAAGTCAGTTCTCACTGAAGACGCAGCTGTAACTCTCGCAGACCAGTTGCGAGAGCTCCTTGCAAGAGGTGGATTCAAGCTTACTAAATGGTTGTCGAACTCAAAAAGAGTACTCGAGTCCTTGCCAGAGTCTGAAAGAGCTGCAAAGGTAAAGGGGTTAATTTCGACAAGCTGCCAGTCGAAAGAGCATTAGGAGTGCAATGGAACGTGTCATCCGACACGTTTGGTTTCAGCATCGTTATTAAAGACAGACCCGCCACTAGGAGGGGCATACTATCTATCGTCAGCTCAGTTTACGACCCCCTGGGATTCGTAGCCCCATTCATCCTAAAAGCGAAGCTTATTTTGCAAGACCTTTGCCGAAATCAGTTTGGCTGGGATGACCCGATACCTGAAGACTACTTGAAGCGTTGGCAGGCCTGGTTGCAAGAGCTCCCAAGACTCGAGAAGCTGGAAATAGACCGCTGCTTCAAGCCATCCAACTCTGAAGAGATCGCTTCATATCAACTGCATCACTTCTCCGATGCATCACAGCAAGGATTTGGTGCAGTTACCTACCTCAGAACCACAGACCAAAGTGGTGCTGTTAAATGTACGTTTGTCATGGGCAAATCAAGGCTGGCGCCATTAAACCAGTCACAATTCCTCGCCTGGAATTATCAGCGGCTGTCATAGCAACCAGACTGGATCGAATTTCTCGAAACGAACTAACCCTGCCAATAACCGAGTCTTTCTTCTGGACGGACAGTACCTGCGTTCTCCTGTACATCGAGATTCAAGACAAGCGGTTTCAAACCTTTGTTGCCAACCGTGTAGCGACAATACACGATGCCTCCTCTCCGTCCCAGTGGAAGTACGTAAACACACAAGATGATCCCGCAGATGATTCCTCTAGAGGTTTGCCTGCTGATTCCCTACAGCGCTGGATTAACGGTCCTCCCTTTATTTCTTCACCTCCTGAAATGTGGCGTCAAAGACCTACAGGCATGACAAGCGCAATACCAGAAGACGACCCTGAAATCAAGTTAGAGAAAGCTGTATAAACAGTCAATGCGTTCACCCGCGATCCTGTAGCCGAAATCATTGAAAGATTCTCTTCCTGGTCAAAACTCAAGAGAATCGTTGCCTGGTTTTTGCGATTGAGGAGTAACCTACAGAAGTCAGCCAAGAGTCCAAAGTCAAAGGAAGCACCCCAAATCAAGCCTTCAAGCGAAATCAGTTCCATCAACGTGACAGAGTTGCGTGACGCAGAACACGCAATCCTTAATTACGTTCAGCATCAATTCTTCAAGCAAGAGTATGACGGATTAAAGAGCACAATTCAGCCAAACACTAGCAAGCACAAGGCCCTCAAGTCAAGTAGCATTCACAAGCTTGATCCTGTCGTCATTCAAGGCCTTCTGCGAGTTGGCGGCCGTCTAAAACGTGCCTCCCTCGATACAGACGCCAAGCACCCTATTATCCTACCAAAGGATCATCACGTGGCTAAACTGATCGTTCTCTATTATCACCACGTTTCTGGGTACTCAGGCGTAGAGTACACCCTGTCCCTCATCAGTCAAAGATACTGGATAATAAATGCCATATCTGCCGTACGTAGGATACAGGAAAGGTGCCTCACCTGCAGGAAACACCAGTCCCCTACAGGTCAACAAAAGACAGCTGACCTGCCTATAGATCGCGTGACGCCTTCAAGACCGCCTTTCACGTTTACAGGCGTCGACTGCTTTGGTCCCTTTGAAGTCCGTCGTGGACGATCCAAAGTGAAGAGATATGGCGTCATTTTCACATGTTTAGCCCTCCGAGCAGTTCACATTGAGGTCGTGAGCTCGCTAGATACAGAGTCATTTATCAATGCCTTGCGGAGATTCGTCGCGAGAAGAGGTCTGCCCGAGGAGATGCGTTCCGACAACGGAGGCAACTTTGTGAGGGGCGAGAGAGAGCTGCGCGAAGCAATCAACAGTTGGAATCAAAGCCAGATCCATGACTATCTGCTACAGCGCAATGCCAAGGGGACCTTCAATCCTCCAACTGGTTCCCATCACGGTGGGGTATGGGTGCGGTGCATCCGCACCGTACGCAAGGGGTTAAGAACCTTAACCAAGGAACAAGTACTAGATGAAGAAAGTCTAAGTACTCTGATGTGTGAAGTCGAGGCCATAGTAAACGGCAGACCAATCACCAAACTCTCTGATGATCCACGGGACCTGGAACCCCTGACGCCCAATCACCAGTTACTGTTGCGAGCAGGACCTGCTGTTCCACTCGGAATCTTCTCTAAACACGATTGTTACAACAAACGCCGCTAGCGTCAAGTTCAGTACCTTGCCGACGCGTTTTGGCGACGCTGGGTACGTGAATATCTACCCTCTCTCCAGCGGCAGAAATGGCACAGGAAACGGAGGAATTTTGTAGTAGACGACATTGTGCTGGTACTCGATGACAAGAAACCCCGTAACTCCTGGCCACTCGGGCGGATCCTGGAAGTGTACGCCAACAGCAGAGATGGACTAGTACGCTTTGTCAAGCTGAAGACCAGTACATCGGAGCTGGTTCGACCAATCAACAAGATCGTGCTACTGGAAGCAGCTGACGTTCCAAGCAACAGTAACTAAGTATTTAGTATGAACACTGAACTCTGAAAATCCTTTGCAAGTGGATTGAACTTTATTGGACATTATGTTGTAGTTTATTAGTCATTAGTTTAAGTTTTTAGTTTAGTCGACCTCATGTTTCAAACCATTCTTTCTTTCTTCTTGTAAAGGCCGTCTGCAGCACCGCCTTTAAGGGGCCGGAATGTTGGTTTGAAACGTGACGTTTTTCCGTATTTTTTATGCGCTATCACTACGTTGGTGTTTCGGTAATTCTTTGAAGATTAGCACCTTCATATATAAAGTTAGACCAAGCTATTATGGTTTCCTGCGCCTTGCTTTAGCGCCCGCAAACGGAAATGCGTAATGTTTTTTCTATGTTTCGCCAAGCGCGTTAACGTCGAGTTAACGTCTCAGTCATCCCTCTGGATTTTAGTTCAGTCTACGCACGTGTTCACTCCCAGTTCTTTAGAGCTTTTGGTCAAGTCAAGCATTGGTGCGTGTGCAAACCAAAGTGAGTTTCTACTATTTTCTTGTTTTTAGTTTTCTAGTATTTGTTTCGGTTTCTTAGCCTAATTTTCGCTCGTTTTATTGTTTCAGTGCTAGTTTAGTTCATAGTATTCAGTTTTTTCCATTCGTTATTAACCGTCAGTTCTCAGCATGGAGACAAGGATTTATTGATCTATCTGCATCAGTTTCTTCCATCGTATCACCTTGTTTATCGTTGTTAGCTTGTTTAGTTTTAATGCTATTGTATTTTATTGTCATGTTTTTCGACATTATTAGCGTTTATCTTAGCCTTATATATATATATATATATATATATATATATATATATATATATATATATATTTTGTTTCTCTATATAGCTTAGCTAAATAAGTTTCTATTCGTTTCTTATCGTTTTTCAGTTTGAACCGACAAACATCAATTTTCATCGTCTTCCATCGATTTTCATCGACCTTCACTGTAATCCTGGCTCAGCGACCAGTTCAAATAAACCTTCACGCTTTGTTGTTAATTCGTCGTGTTCGTCTTTAAGCTGCGCATCCATGCTTCTCGTAATTTGCTTGGTTTGTGACCTCCTTATTCTCCCGAGTAAGTTACAAGAACTGTTTTGCTATCTTTATGACTGCAACTTTAAGCTCTTGTAATCGCCAGCAGTAAAGTATCGGATTTATAGAAGAGTTCATGAAAACCATTGTTGTTGCGAAAGTCCACTCTGTTTTCCAATCCTTGTATACCGTTGCGAACAAAATCATCAAAACAAAATTCGGAAAGTAACATATAACCATACAGATATAAAACAGAAAAGTATTCAATGCACTTTTTTGCAGTCGCGCCATATGCATCCTGTCTGCGGTATCTGAGCCTTCCACTGCCAATTGTTGAGCGTGAATCTGTGACTGATGCTGAAAAACAATTCTGTAAATTCGGATGTAAAAAAATATGCAAATGACAAGGCAGATACAATTGAATATTCCTGCCATTAGGTGATAGACAAACTTATTCCATATGTAAAACCCTAAGCTCAGTAGCATGGTTACCCAAATGATTGCAATGGTATATCTGACACGGGTCTCGGTCACTAACATAGCATATCTCATGTGATAGTGCAGCGCCATGTAGCGATCCACAGTTATGGCTGTTATGGTACCGAGGGAAACTCCACACACAAAGAACCCAAACATCGCCGAAAGACGGTATAAGAGAACGTCTCGTGCTCTTAGGGTCTTTATTTCATCGGCGATATACAGAGGCTGAGCAATAAAACCAACAAGAAGATCCGAAACAGCAAGACTACAGAGCATAGTCATTGAAGGCGAACGAATGGAAGGAGTACTGAATACGGCGGCCAACACCAAAGAATTACCAATGATGGAGATGAGTATCAACGGGGCATTAAGGACGCAGTTTATGATGATGATGTTTTCATGAGAAGCGGAGTTGTTGTCATTTTTAAAACTGTAGTTCATGGTATCACCTTGCATCATGAACCCAATTGCATGAGTACAGCGCGAAACGCGTGGAACAGAGTTTCGTTTACTACCCAGCTGCTACTAGGATCGAACCCTGACTTAACTTTCAATCTCACGTTTTCCCTATAAAAAAAAAAAAAAAACACACACACACACATGCTGTGAAATAATTCAATTTGCAGAATATATTAAGGAGCATCGAATCGAAAGGAGCGTACCTTTACGCCATAGCACTTGAATTGTGCAATTGGCTTTATTTGCAGTCACTGAGCACTGATAATATTGAATTTCTTAAAAGCTAATTTTGCAAAAGAAAATGTTCAAACAGCGAAAAAAGATATCTATAAGAGCTAAACGAAAGCCAAGACTGGGAACCACGCGTTATTATATACAAGAGATATAGAAAAATAACCATGATGAATTCAGAAAGAAGAAAAACAATTCAAAAAGGAATAAACAACACGGTATTTTGTTTTAGGTCGTTTCTTAGTTTCTTAGTCCTTGTTAACAATAATCATAATAATAATAATAATAAATTCGTTCTGCGTTTTCATCAGCCTGCAATTTTTGCTTTTGGGGGTCGGTATGAAATGCTCTATTTTAATTTTCAATAAATTTCGAAAAGCGCAAGTCATTTAAAATGAAAATTAAGAGTGTCGTTCCAAGCAGGTGCTTTCAAGAAAAACATAACCAAACAAGGAATTTTTAATTCCAGTCTGTATTGATTAAAAATGGACAGAAACTGAATGCACGAGGCCGTCTTATCAGTATTTCATGTGATGTCTATTTTAAATTCTAAAAAAAGGTAACTCAAAGCTCCTCTTTTAATATTTTCTACACACTAGTGAAAGGGAAATTTCGTGCCGACAAATTACAATTCAAAATATCTTTATCAAGTCTCCGAAATGGGATCTTCCGGCCTAATTTACAATGGGTTACGAAATAACTGAAATGTGAAATACTACCTATAAGATGCAAATTTACATTGTATATAGAAATAGTAAAAAAACATACATAACGTTATTGCAATATAATTCAACTGCTTAAGTTGAACTAAGTTATTTTTCACTCTGTCAAAGATACCAGTAAAAAAACTACTACAGTCTCAATATCTCTAGTTGTGTCAGTTAAATGGCACCGGATTTCTTCGTAGAACGTATATCCATTGCAAAACAAGACCGGGGTTGGTCAGGCAGCTGGTGCGATCTTTTCCCATTTAGTCAAGAAATGTCCTGGAGAACATACCTGGACTCCTCTCCCCTCTCCCCTACCCCCTCCCCTAAGTCGTGTGTCTTGGGGTAAAATTAGCAGGGGTATTAGCTTTTTTCCTTTCAAGTTTGTCAACAAAACACCTGCTTTGCTGTCCTTAAAACTGCTGGGCGAAGCTCCTGGAGACGCCAGCAAAACCGCAAAAATGGATTGATGGACGAATTCAGAAATACTGCAATGTTAGCAAAATTCAACACAGTTATCCAGTCCTTGAGTGATATTACATGTAGTGTTGATAAAATAAAAGTTGGAAAATAACATATTACCAGAACGATATGAAACATTAGGATGCTCACTTTTTGTCAGTCGCACCATAAGCACATTGCGAGTTCTTCTAGCATGTGAAATTTCCACCGCCATTTGTTGGGCATGAAGTTGGCAGTGATGTCGTCGAACTATGAGGTAAATTCTAATGTCACAAAACGTAGAAATTGCGAGACAGGTCCCTGTTGTAGCAGCTAACATTATGTGCAAAGCTAGTTCGCTCCAGAAATGAAAACACGACAGAAGGCTGCAGATTGCCCAGATCATCACCATGGCATATCTGACTCGCGATTTGGTCACTATCGTAGATTAGTATAAATTTACCAGCGTTCTATCACGAATGCCGTTCTCTGACTGGCTACGCTACTCGCTATCTATTCCGTGATAGATAGTGAGCAGCGCTTGTCAACAAAATGGCGGCCGCTTCTTCGCGTTTTCGAAGTGTCTGCGAGGAGGATTTAGATAATTTACTTGTTTAGTTTTGAACGATTAGAAGATATATACTAAAACAATTAGATTGTTCGCTCTCGATTTCTATCGCGTGATAGCTGATTCGGGCTGCGCCGTCATCAGCTATCACGCGATAGAAATCTTGAGCTCCGTCTAATTGTTAAATATCTCATGTGATAGTGCAAGGTAGTGAGCCGATCCGCACCTATTGTGGTCATCGTCCACAGTGAGACAACACAAAATCACAATCCCAACACCTCCGAAACTTGGAACAACAAAATATCTTTTGTATATTCACGAGTTATAAAGAGTGGCTGAACGATAACACCGACAAGGAGATCGGACACAGCCAGACTGAAAAGCGTGATCATCGAAGGAGAGCGAATCAAGGGATCGCTTTTTATGGCTGCCAGTACAAGGGAATTGCCAATGATTGTTGTAGCCATCAGTGGAGCATTAAAGGCACAGTTTACGATGACAGCGGTTGCGGTATGAGAAAGGTGTTAACTTGTTGTCATATTCGTTCATCGCGTTGCCTTTAGAGCGTTTTACATCATTCTCTGAAAAGATGGTTGATTTTGCTTTGTACACTGCTTTCGGCTTTTGAGCGAAGAAAAGACGCAAATGTGTTCTCCTACCTCCAAGAAAATTAATGAGTGCTTTTTGCTTTGATATAAACGAACTACAGCGGAGGTGTTTTATTTTCAAAGGAAACAAAATACAGGCATTGACAAATACAGCCGGCCGGGGCAATTGGACATCAGGTAAAATATCTCAGGGTTTGTGCCAATTCTCCTGTCAATAGTTTGTCGGGTTGAAAAAAACGACATATATGACAGTTTGTAACTGTTTCCAATTTCAGGAAGAAACGGATGTGCATAGCCCAATTAAAATAATTTTTTACGTTAATTGGGCTATTATAATTAATTATAATTATTTAATTATTATAATTAATTGGGTTATTAAAATAGCCAAAGACCGATTTTTCGTCTTCTGAAAGTGGAAGGAGAGAGATTTGAAAACGTTCCAAACATATCGCTGTCTCCATCGTTAAACGAATGTGGCAGATTATTGTATTTAATGAGCTTTACAGTACATCTTGGATTTCAATATTTCGGCCCCTGAATTGCTAACTCGACTCTAGAAACATTGAAAAAAGGCAAACCTTGGACAAAAGATGGCGAGGAAACGAAAAAAAAATCAGTATACCCTAAAATGCAGGAATCGGCTGCACGCTTTCATCAAACCTTAGTTTGCGAGCCTATTTTAGCTCTCTTGCTTGCCATAATACGACCAGTGAAGGGTGGATATTAAACCCTTAATATCTTCAACCCTTAACTAGGTTTGACCAGTTGGCGTCCGTTTCCTTCAACATCTCCGGAACGTCGTAAGGGAATGACATCGATCACAAGAAATTCAAAACGGCGTTCCGCGTGAAATTGCACTTTGCTGACGAAAGTCAGTTTGAGAAGCAAGGGAAATGGCATATTTTGACCGAAAACGAGGAGTGGGATATCGATTCCACGATTTCTTGTGTATTTGACGGAGCAATCATTTGACTTAGGCAGGTATTCTTTAGATCATCTCACCACAGGGAGCAGAGGAATCCTATTTGACCGTATGTCTAGTTACATTTAGCAAATAATGGAGGCGCGAATCGACCTACATAGGATTTCGGCCGCAGCGTAACACGATCGCATGTTTGTAGTTTCATCACGTACGTTGATTCAAATCAACAAGATCGATTCACGCTGCCATTGTTCGGTGAATTTATAGTCGGGGAGCAAATGTCATAATTTAAGGTCCCGTGGGAAATTTATGCTGAAAGCAAGCCACTGGTCTAGAAATGTTCATTGAGAGCTAGTAGACATGAAAAGTTTTGGTGGCAATGTAACTTTTCAACTTGCTAAGACGGGATTTATGAGGGTTGCAATTTCTGACCTATGGAGGCCTGCATGGAAACGAGGCTGCTATAGAAAATCCTTTATACCTTCCGTAAACATTCACCTTTACTTATCAAACTTGCCCACAAGACATAATTCGATGCTGTTAATTGAGTTTTGGTAGATGTTTATTTAATTGGCGGTCACGTGAACTTGGAGCATGGAGAGGAGGTTAGAATATAAAACTCCTTATGATTTTCATGTACATGAAACGTTGATTACCAGACGAGACTACATTATAACATTCGATACTCTTACTTGTTTTAAGTAGATTTTAATTAAAATAATAATCACGTGACCCGATGAACATGGAAACGAGGCTGTGAGAACTTCTCCAAGTCAAATAAATTTCTCGCATAAGCTAGAAAAAATTCGTGATTGCTGTAAAAAATTGGAGATCTAAAGCCACTAACAAGCATTCATGATAGACACACCAAATTTATTTGTCATCAGCAAGAAGGAAAAAGCGTCTTTGCAGCTGGAGCAACGCCGTTCCATGAAGGTATCTGAAGGACTGGTTGGTATCATACTGAATTAAAGCGTGGGAACGAACTTTTACCTGATTTCTCCTGAGCTTCAAACTCAGACAAAACTAGTTGGGACAGATTAGAAAAACACCTACTTCTTGTGCCATTGTGGCTAAAATAAAAACCCTCAATAAATGATCATGAATAGCTGTTATGTCTCCTCTCTTCTAATGCTAATTTGAGTAAAACAATCATTCTATGCATCGGGTTTTAGAGAAAAAAATAACATGGAATAGGGATTGGGGAAGAAGGCGACTATGTTCTGGTTTGATGACATTGTAGTATCGCGACGCGGAAAGTGTTGCAAGAGTTTTGTCCAAAGTTGTAGCTAGCTGCAGAAGTAAATTCCATGGTGGGTCAACCTCCAGAAACTCCAGAACAGCAGCATAACCTTTCTTCTTAAAATACTTTTTTAGCACCCGAGAAGAAAGGTGTACATCTATTGCCGGGTAAAGATTAAGAAGTTTACAAATTCTTTCTCAGAAAGCGATGTTCCTAATACTGAACTCTATAATCTGGTCACCGAAGTGGTCATATCAACAGAGTGAAATTAATGCAGAAAACTATTCCACACGTTTGCAGATGAACAGCGCAAATCATGGAATATGAGCCTTTGACTCTTTTTTAACAGCTTTATTGACCATTACACATGTTAGATACAGCAAATTAAACAGCCAAGAAGAAATGAAAGAAGAAATGTGCAAAGTGATTTAAAGTGATAAGGTCAAAAGGGCAGGTGCGAACGGGACGCGAGGACCCATGCGAGGCACCTCCCATGATACAAATAATAATTAAAACACGATCAACCAAAAGACGCCAAATTTAAAAGACGCTAAAAAAACTAGGGATGGCAGGGGCAGGATCGTACAACTGACCAGGTACAGGGATAGAATATGTCAAAGTGATTGTGCAAAAGGTGAAACATGTGCTCAGTAACAAAGTTGCGGAAGGAAGCAGTAGTTGAAAAACTGGTAGGGGGTGAAAATTTACAGATATAGTTCCAGAGCTTAACAATACGATCAAAGTAAGAGGCCTGAAAAGTGCTAGTTTTACATACAGGAGTTTTTAGGTTATAAGAATTACTTAGTCTGGTTCGGCCGTGAGAAACAAGAGAAACAAAATCATAAACATTAAGATCAGTAAAACCATTCCGACATTTGTAAAAAAAAAACAAGATCTTTGAGTTCGCGGTCAAATGTCAGAGGAAGAAGTTTCAAAGTTAAAAGGCTGTCTCTGTATGACATCACGCCTACACGTTGTTTGAGGATCCACCTTGTGGCCCTCCTTTGAACCCTTTCAATTTGAGTTTTTAATGAAATCTTGTCCGGGGACCAGACTTGGGTCGCGTAGGATAACTGAGACTTCACAAGTGCAAGATAAAGTGAGCGTCTAGCAGAGAAATCGTTTAATAGTGGGCACGTGCGTTTTAAAAGTCCAAGTAACTTGTTGGCCTTAGCAGTAATGGCATGGATATGTGTGTTCCAGGTGAGGGAGTTGGTGATGTTAACTCCAACGTCTTTCTCCGTGGACACACGCTCGCGCTCTACATTATTAAGCTTGTAAATGAAGTCTAGCGGGCTCTTTTTTCGAGTAATGGTTAGCGCCTTACATTTAGAAGCATTGAACCGGATATTGTTGTGCCGAGTCCACGTGTCCATGTTGGTCAGGGTTTTCTGCATAGACACGCAGTCATCGATGGTATTGATGTTGCGATATACTTTGGTATCGCCAGCATAAAGGGAAGTGAAAACATCACCTATGGTTACATTTGGGAGGTCGTTAATAAATATTACGAACAGCAGTGGCCCCAAAAGGCTGCCTTGGGAGACCCCAGAAGTGACAGGAGCCCATTGCGAAGTTGCGCCAACGATAACAACTCGTTGGAGTCGGCCAGATAGGTAGTTAGCGAACCAGGTTAGAAGCTGACCTGACACCCCGTAGGCTTTTAACTTAGAAAGAAGGACGTTATGATCTACAGTGTCAAACGCCTTGGCGAAGTCAAGGTAAATTACGTCCGTCTGGATGTTTTTATCCAGGTTTCGGCCGATGGTATGAAGAACGGATAGTAGCTGGGTGACACATGAGCGATTCCTTAGGAACCCGTGTTGTAAAGGAGTAATTAAGTTATTAACATGATCATACAGGCAATTAAAAACGCAGCGTTCCAGGACTTTCCTGATAATCGGAAGAAGTGATATGGGTCGGTAGTTTTCGCCAGGCTCTTTTGAGTCTTTCTTGTGAATGGGTGTTATGTCCGCGGATTTCCACTCTGTAGGAATTTGACCGCTACTGAGAGACTGATTAAAGATCCCACAGAGACTCGAGCAATTTGTTGGCTACATTCTTTTAGTAGGCGCGCTGAAATGCCGTCAGGTCCACAAGCTTTTGAGGTGTCAAGCCCAATGCTTTGTCACATCATCAACTGACACCTGTATTTGAGAAATTTTCATATCTGTTCTAAGTGAATTGTTCGTTGGATCTATGTTTACATCCGGAGTAGCCATAGAAAAACAGAACAGAAATATTCATTTAAGAGTTCAGCTTTCTGCGCCGGTTTTGTAGCCACTTCACCATCGTAACAAATCGCTGAGTTAGTGCATGAGCGTCCGCCCATGAACACTTTGTGGTGGCTCCAGAACTGTTTCGGGTTGTCTTTGAAAGACGTTTCGATTTTGGCTAAGTGTTGCCGGTGTTTTGACCGTACTAGGTATTTGATGTTTTGACTTAGTTTGCGGAGCTTCAGCTTCCGTTCTGGCGATTTGTTCAAGCGAAATTTCTTTAAGACTGCATATTTTTTTAAGGATCAGATGTCGAACTTCACCGTCAATCCAAGGCGGAAAATTCTTGTCGCCAACTGTTTTGATAGGGATATGTTCTTTTACAGCAGTTAAAAACAGGTCCTTCCAGTTCGACCAGTGTTCGCTCACGTCGGCCGAGGTAGCAACATCAAACGGGAGACGGGTGAGAAATCCCATAAGCCATCAAAGTTACCGTTCTTGAAGTCATAGAACTGGCAAGTCACCCTCTTTGCTCGTTTAAACTTTAGTTTAATCTCAAATTCAACAACATAATGGTCAGAGGGAAACAAACCAACCCTTGGATGGAAAGATCGAACACTTCTAATGACTCCAGGCCAATTGAAGAGCAATAGATCTAAATTGTTGCCGGCCAGATGCGTAGGTACAGAGATAAACTGCTGGGAAAGTTATCACCCATCAGGTCACAAAATATGTTATGATCGGCGCGATTGACCATGAAGAAGCGTATTCTCCAAATCTGGAAAAGCAGTGACAACGTCATAAAGGTGAAAACAGCAGACAAACTCGTGGAGCTCAAGTAGAACAGGTCTTTTTTTGCTCATCGCGTGTTGGTTTGCAAGAGCCAACCAGACGTAGAAATATCAAGGAACCAGTTGGCCTTTAAGAGTTCTCGATAGTCTCAAGGTCTCTGTTTGCTACCGACGGTACCCTAGCGCACTGATCATGCAAGAGTGTCCTTATGCGCCTTTTGGAACAGTTCAAGGAGGAGTCTAGTGGTGTTATGTTTTATCATATATTTTGTGTTGCTGCGTGGAAATAAAGAAAATCTTGAAACTTTGAAACACCAGATAACCGATAACGAGAATGCCGATGTGCAAGTCAAAGTCACAATAATTGATACAATGGCTGTAGTGCAGTGATTAGACAAACCTGAATGGATTAAGACTTACAAACACCTGGCAGAACTTCTCTTCAGCAAGTATAATAGCGCCCAGGAAATTCGCTTAATCTTTGTCAGAAACAATGTGTCATCGGCGCTGAAAAGGACCACACAGCCCAGATGACAAGAATCCGAAGACCCTCAATTGGTCATTAAGTGCCTTTGAAGAAACAACTCTGGTATATGAAGACCAAGGCAGAGCTAATTACCTCTCTGGCAAAGAAGGTGAATGAGGCTGTTAGAAGACAGATAGTAGCGCGTTAGATCATATATTAACGAATTTCGCGCTATAGAAATAATACAATTATTATTATTATGAAGAAGTCGATTTGAAGATAATACTGCATGCCCTTAATGCTATTGGTGATGATGCCACGGACTTGTCCATTCATTCACCAGACAGCGATATCCTTGTATTAGCAATAAGATGGTATTCATAGATGTGTTCCAGTAACCCATTTGTCACTCGAAGGGGCGCATATCAGCGTAAGTTACAGCCAATCGTGGAAGCCCTCAGTCCTGCCAAGACAGCTGCGCTGGAGTTTCAGGAAGCCGTCGATTCCATCTTGTCTACCCTTGGTAATCTTGGTCGAAAGAAACAGCCCGATGGCGACATTAAAGGTGGAACTCAAAGGTTTGTCTGCCAACTTTATCTACCGAAGACAGACCAAAAAACTCGTTTAAGAGCTCAGGTGGTTCCTCCTTAGAAAGACGCAAGCGGAGTCTGACCAACATAAGCTGCACTGCACCAAGCTATACTGCATGTTCATTTTTAGTTGATGGTTTGAACAAAGGACGCTGTACCAAACCCCGTCTGCCGTTACCGAGGGATTATGGACGGATGGAGAACGAGGAGTGGACACTTGTAACGACAACTCCCGTTACCGGCTCAAGAGACTAAGAGACTCTCGATTTGATTCCGGATATTATTTGATTGATTCACGTCTCTTGTTATGTGAAGGTGCTCAAATAAGAGACGCTTGTTCAATCGATGCAGGGCTGCAGTACTGGATTTCTCTGTAGAGACCTTTGTAGTTGTTTAAATAATAGTGAATGTGAGAAACAGAAAATCGCAGGCCTTATCAGACTGACGATGACGAAAGCAGCGATGCGTCAGAGTCTGAATAAATTGTCAATGTTTATTTTGAAGGGAATGTTGGAAAACTTCATATATTTCATGTGGTATATATATATTTGTATCTCTTCAAAAGTTATAACATTGGTCATCTTCCCGGATCATGTGTCTATGAAGCCTCTTTGTATGAGGTCTGTCCAAACATTTGTTTCTTTCTCGGGCATGTTAAAGAACACGGTCTTCGTCAAGAGACAGACTTCCTCAACAACCGCAGACATTATCACTGGAAAAATAATTTATCGTGTCTCTTACGAGCGGTTGTCACCGGCTTTAAGGTGGGACTTGAGGTGAATTGTAGTGAAATTTTAAGGATTTTAAAGAAGGGATTAAAATGTAAAAAAGTGTTTTGAAACACCACCAGAAAGTTAACACCCCACAAGTGCAATGAAGGTTGCTGGGGAACTGTTTTGGTGTCCATCTACTAATTTTCCACTTCAAATTCCAATTTTAAACCTTCATTAAATCTTTAACATTCCCCACTTCCCTAAATTTAACAAATCCTTTGAGAAAAATTATCTCTTCCCAAATATACCCAAACATCCAAAAAATTTCACAAAATATCCCACAATACAGCTTCGTGGGATGAGCATAGGGATTTTGGATTGCTTGAAACGCGAACGAGATATAAACGTCAAATCCATGTTAACCGACGCAGCAACGTTGTTTAGGTTAAGTTCCGCCTTAAATCTCCAATTTTTTTCTAATTAGCTTATTCGCGAAATTTATTTGACTGAGAGAAGTTCTTCCTCTCACCCTCGTTTCCATGTTCATAGGGTCACGTGAGAATTAGTTTAATTAAAATCTACTTAAAACAACTAAGAGTATCGATTGTCATAACGTAGTCTCGTTTAGTAATCAACGGTTCATGCATATGAAATTAGAGGGAGTTATATATTCTAACCTCGTTTCCATGCTACAAGGTCACGTGACCTCCAATTAAATCAACATTTACAAAAAATCTATTAGGAGCAGCGAATTATATCTTGTGGGCACGTTTGAGGTGTATGTTTACGGAAGATATAAAGGATTTTCTATTGCAGCCTCGTTTCCACGCTGGCCTCCATAGGTCAGAAATTGGAACCCTCATAAATCCCGTCTTAGCAAGTTGCAAAGTTGCCACCCAAACGTTTCATGTCTACTAGGTCCAAATGAATATTTCTAGACCAGTGGCTTGCTTTCAGCACAAACGTCTCACGGGAGTACATTTGCTCCCAGACTATTAACTAGAAATACGGTCAAATAGGACTCCTCTGCCCCCTGCTGTGATCTCACTTCAAGCGATGGAAGCGACAGCGATTACAGTGAGGAAGACCCGACATTTCCAAGCGGCACAAGAGGAGCGAAATCGACAGAGGGAAAAAACGGAAACGAAACTCTAGTTGTAAACAAAACATACGTCCCACAGCGGGTAAAAATACCGATCCGAACGCTGCATCAACCTTGCGCAACTCTACATCCTGATGCAGACACATATGGACTCCGAAAATATCCACCACTATCCAGAATATTCATGTTATATCAATTGTGTTCATCTGCTAAGTAAATATTAAATCACGATTTGTTTTTGTCATGTAATTCTAAGATTATTTTATTTTTCTCTGAGCTTCGCCATACTGTTTTCACTATTGTTTTCACTATCAAATGTTTGTAATTCTCTTTTTCAATGTGACAATATACCTTCTTTCTTTTGATTTATTTGCTGCATTAATGACTAAGTTCAGATTATGGGTTGGGTGTGTTACTTTGGCTTTCTAGCTTCGTTAGCTTTCACAGTTATTAAGGAAGCCCTTACTCTTTTTATAATTTCATTTTCTTTATTGTAACTTGTTCTGCTAGAAGAAGGGTAATAAAGTTGTTGTTCTTGTTGTTCTCATTATAACAAATCCATATTTTTTCAGTGTTCAGTTGTTTGCCAACCAGGCTGGCCAAAGAGTTTTTTTTTAATTCACCTCCCAACGAACTTAAACACTTAGGCTGTCTGAAAACAGTTTGGGTGCAGACGGTCACCTTCAGACATTTGTTTTTCTTACTGTGCATGGAAATGGGCAAGAAATGAAATGTATCGCCAATTAACCAACCGGACATCGGTTCTCTGCTGGCTTTCTTTGTGTTGATTTAAATTTATTTTCTATCTGATGTGAAACAGCGAGATAAATGCACGCGGATGGGCGGTCTTACGACAAATGCAAGCTAGCTGGCAAAAGGTTCTTGTAGAGATGTTCGCCAAAACATCCTTTGAAAAGGATAGGTCAAGTCAACAAAAACCAGTTGAAAACAAATTCTTGAATTGGCTCCGTGGCACTTTCTATTTGTTATACATTACTATATGAATAGCTTAGCTACGCTTGATTCTTGAACGGATGGCAAACGTTACTCTATTTTACTTCAGAGTATTTTTAGAATGACTTCGTGCAAGATTTGACTTAATTGCTAAATCTTTTTTACCCTTTTAACCTCACAAATGGTGAAGAAAACTACCAGCAGGTAGTCCGTGACACCCACTTTTAGCTGTGGATTCAGCTGTGGCTGCCTTGTTTTAACCAATCCTCAATTTGGAAAGCACCCGGATGTGACAGAAGAAACATTCTCACGCCCTAACCAGCGGCTATTATCCCATGCTTTCCTTTTATTGTTTTCAGGATCTATATAGTTGCGTCTGGCAATTGCTACGACAGAAAAGCTTTCAAAAAAGCTGTCAAAGTATCTAGTGGTCATTTTTCAAACATTTTCCGGTGTCTTTATTCATCTGAAAGAACAAGTACTTTTATTTGGTTGCCGAAACTGTGCGTCACATCGATTTGTCACCGATGTAAGAAGCCGTTTTATTTTACAGCTCCTTGATATATGGAAACGTTTTAGCAAACTGAACAAGCATACGACCGACTTGTTGAAGGGAAATTAAATTTATCAATCAACAGAGAGTTAAAGTAAGTTGCAGAAGATTTTCGAAGAAAACATCGATGGCCTTAAACGAATCAACTGCACTTGCATTACAGGATGACAAAAATGCCTCTGACACCAGTGTTATTGTCACTAATTGTCAACTGCGTTTTATATGTTCCACTTATGTTTATAACTGTGGTTGGAAACTTTCTCTTAATTAGCTCCATTCCTAGCGAATAAATTTTTTTCCATGCACGCAGTGATCTCCCTAATTTTGACATATAACAATGAAGTCTGTGGTGCATATGCAAAAACTGATCTCAAGTCTTGGGACAGATCGTAAAAACACATCTCCAATTCTGTAAACGTTATTTAGAAGAAAGCAATAAGGCATCCAATCTAGCATGTAGAGCTGAACTTGGTAGGTTTCCTATCATTATAGCTATCAATCAGAAGTCCTCATATCTCCTAACCAAGGACAATTGCTCTATTGTTAAACAAATCTTTACGCTCATGTCGCAAGATCTTCATCAATATGTTTGAATATTACAATTTCCCTTGTTTTG
This sequence comes from Pachyseris speciosa, assembly GCA_016490735.1. Taxonomy (NCBI): domain Eukaryota; kingdom Metazoa; phylum Cnidaria; class Anthozoa; order Scleractinia; family Pachyseridae; genus Pachyseris; species Pachyseris speciosa. Next base: position 86,953 of record JAEMWC010001079.1, on the reverse strand, counting down.
ATCTTACGTACTTAACTAACGCTAAAATCAAATATTACATCCTACGAGGCAGTTTCTAACGTTGTATCTCGATGCTAGAAATAAAATCTTTTCAAGGTTTCAGGTTTTAACTATGTTTTGCTTCCGAGTCGTAAAGGTTTGAAGTGTGTCGTGCACCCTGTTTCAGATCAACCATGAAAGTAAGCAAAATTAAACCAAATCAAATATCATTCACACAAAATTAAAAAAAATTGAAAATTATTTTTAGGCCGATGCTTAAAGCCGATTTAATGGGGGTTACAGTGAATCGTATAGTGTAATAGAGACTTTGAAGTTTTTGCCACCATGTTGGTGTACTGAATTGGTGTACCAAACGTCTATTAAATACTCCTTTGCCTATTCAGCAAATTTCTCTTGTGCTGCAGATGTGTAGTTTTTAACTCTCTACAAATCCATAAAACATCTTTTTGATAGAAATCTATTTTTTGGATGCTTCTGAAATTTGATACGACGCACGGTGCAAACCAAAGTTATTTATTTTTGTGTGTTTCTCCCCATTGACAATTTGCTCTAACGGCAATGTTCTTTTCATATGTATTTTGAAAGAGTTTACTGACAATCGCCCGATGGAACAACAACAACAACAACAACAACAAAAAGAACAACGATGTCGACCGGTGGGACTAGAATTCATCCCTGAGAACAAATTCAACACCCGGTGCACACAACAAGGCACGTTTTCTAGGGACACGTTACTAAGTCTTGTGCACAGTTAATAACATCAGATACTGACGTTGTGTCTGGCAGACGATCTGGCTCATCAGCTACATGCGTATGACAGCGCCGGCAAAGCAAAGTTTATAGTAAAAACGAAATAGTGTGATTAATTGGACGTTCATGTCAGTGTTTATTATTATATGCCATGATTGAGGCCTGTTTAAGGCAATAACTAGCAAATCCACTGCCTTGCTAATCACAGGCGGCCCAAGCACAATATCAAATAACTGGGACGTGATCCGGAGGGAGCGTACCAGAATCTCGTTTGATGAGCGTGGCTCTATTGGATTGTTACTACCCCCCCCCCCCCCCCCCCCCAATTGATGAGGTATGAATGAACCAACAATAAAAACCAGTTCTGCTGCAATTAAGTGCATTCAACAAGTGATCCTACATAGGAACTACGGCAAGCTACCTCCGTGGTTTGTTTTCACGACTTGTGACAATAATACAAATGTAAAGAGTCAGAGCAAATGTTTAAGAAGTGTTACTAGCGGCTTAACTCTTTATCTACCGGTCGATTTGGTCGCCTTTTTTGCAAATTTCGGAGGGTAGGAGGTCAAATCGACCTGGCTACTCCATATAAGGGGTTACCACGGCGATTTCGCTGGTCCACAACACCGAAGGCTCTATCTTTGTTGTCACGCTTGTCACACTAGCTCTCGTTATTTCTCAACGAACACTGCAGCTACAATTCGTTGCTTATTTAGAAGCCCCCCTGCCTGGCATTATAAAGCTGGGCTGATGGGTAGAGGCAATCCTTTGAAAGAAAACAGAGGTGAGAAGCAATTTCACACGAAGTGGGCCTTTCAAAGTGTTCGAGCGAGTGATGGCAATCCATGGAGTGAAGTTGTGTCTTTAGTCGTTTTGTAAAGTGGACTCCGGGACCTTGCAAGGCAATTTTGGCGAGTTTTGACTTGCAAATAATGCAATCGGTGAAATATTTGCCAGCAGGACCGAGTGGCTCGACACGGTTCTAAAAAATATGTGAAATAAAAATTGGCAGTCTTCCATACCGCTGTTAGGCAAGAATATCCCAGAATTCCTTTGGGCCACAAACGTGACAATTACAGACAGTGAGAGCAACTGAAATCAAACAGCGTTATCGGGGTCGGGCTAAAGGAGTGAGCAGGTAAATGTGGAACTAGCCTGCGAAGCAGTCGATTCCTTGCCAAACGCTGCGCGGGAAGATCGAGCAAGCAAGCGGGCGAACGAGCGTCATACTGCGGTCAGAAAAAAAAAAAAAAGGAAACAAGCAGGGAGGGGGTGGGGGGCGAAGGAATCGCCTGCAATCAATCCCACACATTTTACCAAACGCCGTTCGCCCACGAACGGGGAGAAATGATGCATTTTGATTGGTTAGTGGCCTGTCAGTCAAGAAGTAAATCAGAAATTTGACAGTTCATGCATAAATCCGACATCAGAAACACGACGAACTGAGGAATCCTTCAAATTTTCTGTTCAGGAAACGTTGAATGATCTTTCGCAAAACGGCAAACATATTCGTCTGAAACCGGAGCAAGAGGCCTGCAATTTTACCAGCTGGCTTTGGTAAAAGCGCCATCTTATCTATCAGATACTTGCGAGAGTGAAGGAGAAAATTTCCAAAGAATCTGCCCGTGTTCTCGCGATCTGTCCACTTCAGAGCTTGATTTAAATCAAATAATGGGGGCGAAATCCATGGATATGACTGCGAATTCGTTTGCCACAAGCTACCCTTGTAGATGTAGGAGCGGGAAAATTTCAGTTGCTAACTCGTCCGCGGAAAACTCACTGGAGAAAGAGTTTCATTGTTGGTTATTTCACCATTATTTGCTGTCGCTAAACGGTACTTGCTTTGCTAAATTCCATTTTTCTGTCGTTAACATACACCCACTTACGCTAAAAGTCATCATTTCGTACCGCTAAATTCAATTTGCTCTCGCTAAACACTTCTTCGCTATCGCTGGATGCTTAAAACTCCTTTCATGATCAGTGTCCTTTGCCAACGCCGTAAATTACATTAGCTGTTGCAATAAATACTCCTTCGTTATCGCTTGCAAAACATCATTTGCTACCACTAACTTCCATTCGCTGTCGCTGATACTCCTTCGCTATCGCTAAAAGCCATTCACTATTGCTAAAACTCATTTGTTGTCGCTATAAATACTAATTCGCCATCGCAAATTTTCACGCAGTATTTGCTTTTGCTGGTTGTCAAAAAGATTTACCTGAGGTTAATTATGATTGGTTCAAATTTGACAGTTGGTGTCCCAACGGAGCGCGGCATTTATCTGGGCGTTCTGTAAAATGTGCGGGACTGACTGCAGGCGATTCCTTCGCCGCCCCACCCCCTCCCCGCTTCTTCCCCAATTTTTTGCTCACCACAGCGTCACGCTCGTTCGCCGGCTTGTTTGCTCGAACTCCTCGCGCAGCATTTGGCAAGGAATCGACTGCTTCGCAGGCTAATTTGGAACAGGTTGCAATGGAAACTTTTAACTTCAAGAGGAATTTTTGTCTTGAAAACTTCAAGAAAAAGTTGCGTGAATTTTGGTGCTGTCCGAGGGAGATTTTGGTTTTCAAAGAGAATAAACAGTCATGTTAAGCGAAAATTGGGAGTTTCGGTCCGTTTCCAGAGTGATGAGAACTGAAAAACTTATCATTTTGCAATAAAAATGCTTCATTTCGACCATAGTCCGGGATTTGGGAAAGCTACAGGTTTTCAAAGCATTGGTCTTCTACGACCAATATTTTGGAGAGCGGTAGAAAAAGAGTTAATCAAAACTGCCCTTTGCCATTATTTTGGCATTTCGATGTTGCAAACTATCCAAACTAGTAAGAATCTGTGCTAGTAGCGTGCTAGTAGTAACGCCAGAACGTTTAGTGCAAAACTAAGCGAAGAATAAGGATTTAGATAGGGGGTGGTTCGTAAAGGCCTTAACGAGCTTCATGTGGTTTCAAACGTACAAACTGAAAGTAAGGGGGTGGTAAGTTTATCAAATTATTATGTTAGTGCATAATATTTTGGGCTCGACAAGGACAACACTCTGTGGCCAGTTGCCCAAGGGTGTTGCAGTGTGGTGAGAATATATGTCACGTGACTTGTGGAGGTCCAAAAATCATCCCCAATCCAAACCTAACCCTAAGCTAAGCAACTGACCCAGAGGGCGAAGCAACTGATGTTATATATGAAACACCATGCAAACCATATATTTCAGTCAAGGGATATCATTTGTGTTTCCTGACGGTGTCAAATACTTGGTCACGTGACATCCGTGTTTTGTCTTAAAAAAAGCAACCCTTGGTTTTTTAAACAATATCTTTATTCAAAGACATCGCTTTTTTGACAGTGTTGTTCCTACACTATTTCTATTTGATTATATTGTAAATGCATGGCGTGCTATGCAATGCTGTGCTAAATCATCGAAAAACAAACAACAGGGTTTTGTTCCTCCATTCCAGAAATTCGGTATAGTGTATTTTTAATGCATGCTTCAGTGCTACAATGCTGTGCTTAATCATTAAAAAAAAAAACAAGCAACAAGATTTTATTCCTCCTTCGAGAAATTCGGGAACCGGAAGAACTTCCTTTTTCCCGAGCTCCTGGCGTCTTGTTCAATCTGATCTCTTTTACTTTTGACCTCGTTGCCGGTGACAGTGATCTGCCCCACGTGACGTCGGTTGGAGAAGTTGTTATTGCGCGTGCTCATGTAACAGTACTCCCCAGGCCTCGTGATACGGAAACACGGCGGGTTGCAAGAGGCCGGTGCGTTGTTCAGTAGGGAATCAACTTTGCCACTAGTGTAACACCCTGTGTTGAGGTGCAGGTTCAACTTCTTAGCGTCAAATTTATCTACGTGATCAACCACTTGAAGAGGCAAGCTGGAGCAAGCAGAGGGTTTCAGTGAGCTGCATCCTTCCTTTAACCAGCACACGTTTGTGCGATCCGTGCCTGAAATGAGATCAGGTGAAGATTTTGGCTCTCGTGAAAATACTTCTTGCTTGTCACAAGCTTAGGGTGTTTGCGAAATACATTTTCATATAATAGGTTTATGGTGTTTTTTAACAGAAATTTAACGTTAACGTTGTTAACTTTCAATCAATGCATTAGTTATTTAACACCTGGATTATTGCGTGGGCCTTTTATATGGTCTACCTAAATATGACAAATTCCATGGTTTTCAAAATGCTTCTGCGCACAGACTCGCCATATAGCAAAACACCAGGATCACAGTACAACCGTCCTCCAAAATAAATAATGGGCTCTTCATTCTCCTTACTTTTTCAGTCCTTCATGAACTACCACCATTGAACAACATTCTCGTCCCGAGAACCGGTCGGCTCACTCGACCGTGTGAGCCTGAGCACGAGCGAGGACCTGCTATGGGGCAAAAAAGGCTTGAATTGTCGAACTCGAGAAACACGGGAAAATAAGATACTGTCAGCAGTCTATCTTACTTACGGCTAACGCGTATTCTCGATCTCGGCACCACTACTGCATGATCTCTCTCAAAGATGGTCGCTGTGTTTTTTTTTAACTGCCCCCAGAACATTCCGTTTTAGAAAAGCTTATAGATCATGACTTTATATTATGACTTTATATTATTTTTATTATGACTTTATATTATATGATTTCCTTATATAATAATCTTCATTTTGTCTTCCTGCATTGAAGTTTTAAAAGGGCGAGAAAAAAATAGATTTTATCTCGCATTAGCAAAGTCAGGCATGCATCCATCTCACAGAGCCTATTTGAAGTTCGAAGAAAGACATTCCGGACAATTCAACTGAGGACTTTTATCTTCAGTGCTCGGGCAGTACTATTTTACGGCTTGAAACAACTCCGGTGATGGCTTAGAGCTTCGCATGGTGATGTTGTCTGCTCTTTTTTAGGAAAAGATGATCGAGAATGGAATCAGTATCAGTAGAAAAGGGAGAGTATAGTGTTACCTACGTAGCCTCGTGGTTGGTGCGCTCGTCCCCGGATCAAGCGGTCCAGGTTCGAGCCCTGGCCGGGGGACACTGTGTTGTGTTCTTGGGTAAGACACTTAACTCTCACAGTGCCTTTCTCCACCCAGGAGTATAAATGGGTACCGGCGAATTATTTAGGAAACCTAACAAATTGCAGGGGAGTGACTTGCGATGGACTAGCATCCCATCCAAGGGAAGAAGAGAAATACTCCTAGCCACTTCATACTGCAGAAACTGGGATAAGCTGCGGCAGAAAGGAGCCAATCTTGGCTCCAAGGCTTCAATTTTTTACACTTTTATGGTAACACTCAGTTCAAGTCAAATTTGCCGAAGTTGATACTGCGGAATACTCACGGTCTGTTCCTTGTCCAGCTCTTCCTGTTGGATTATTGTTTGATCCTACAAAACAAAGACAGCGAGGTAAGTTAATCTTACCGCTTTAATACTCACTCTTACTACTGCCTCACTTGATATCTTCCTGTTGATTTTTCAAGAACAGTTGGGTATGAGAGGCGCTTCTTTGCAGTTTTTTTTGTTTGTGTTGGCTAAAAAACCGAGTGAAAATTGATCTCCCTCTAAGGAAATCACTGGATATTTCTCTTTCGGTGTTCTAAGAGTATTAACACGGGTACGTAGACACATATTCAGTGCAGTTTGCAACGGCAGACTGCAAAATTCTAAGTGACTCTGCTCGTTAAAAGAAAGATTGTGCATGGCAGAGGTACTTTTAAGATAGATTACGTCACCTGTCCCTTCGGTTTTAAAGTTTGAAAGGGTCCGTAACCGTTCGTTGGTCGTTTAGTCTATACCCAACAGATGGGTAAAACAACTAGCGAGACTTATTCAAGCTCCTTACATGAGGCCCGAACACTGAACTAACTGAACTGAATAAACCATCTGAAAGCAGGAGTTCACAGCACCTCTTAGCGGTATGGCCAATACCTTGCGCATGCGTACATCTATATCACTCAGACGGTGTCATGGATAGCTGTTTCGTTCTTGTTTGGAATCACCAGCATCACTGCACCGTTTTAAAATGTTTCTTCCCAGGAATTTCTGAGAATTCCTGGGATTTTTTTTGCAAAGAAACACGAAGGAAATTTCTGAGAAATCCCCGGATTTCTTGGATTTATTCTTGGTATGGTAAGGTAAGGTAACTTTATTTGGGAATTCTAAGGATTTCCCAGGATTTTCTTGAACAGTTTCGCACTGGCAGGCATAGCCAGGCGTAAGCGGGGTCAACTGCCCGGGTGATATACCTTTGCGTGTGCCTGTGGAAGTTAATAGTAGCGTTTGAAGAAAAGAATTCCTGTGATATGTGAGGTTTGTTTATGTTCAAGAATAAATCTGCTTGTCGCTATTACCGACAATCCTGAGCTCAGTCTTCGTCTATTTCAACTGAACTGAGTTATGAAGGATTTCTTACCGGACCATACAAAACAGATTACATCATCGGTTGTAACTGAAATGCGCTCTGGAAAGAAACGATATTCCATGGCGGGATAAGTCTGCACAATGTTTCCTCTCTTTCCCATTCCCACGATGTAGTAAATGTTGGCCTTCCGGTATTTTTCAGGAAGAAGGCTTCTTGATTTAAGTAGGATCACATGACTTCTGTCTTGGAATGTTCGTCCGACCTGAGCTGTGTTCAAGGCGAGTTGAAGGTCGCTTGTACCGTCAGTAGCTTTAGTTTTCGGGTTGTTTTTAAGCCTTCAAAGAGAAGTTGATATGTTTATTATTTCTTTATCTCTTTCTAAAGTTTGACTTGACAAAAGGTAAGAAAAAGAGTGCGTTATGAAACTCTGACGTTTAAGTCTGTGAAAGAAACCCTCAAGTACGTGTGACCATACAAATAGAAGTTAATGGGCAGCAGTACTTTCCTGTTGTGTTTTTTTATTTTGCCGTACAAGACGGTTTAACTTTTGAGTTCGTGTGTAAAACTGCGCCTGAAGTGCGACAATTCAAATGAAAGCTACTGAGCAGTACACTGCTGTGGTGCTGTATATTTTGTTGTACTACAAGGTGCATTTAATATTGAAGTCTAAATACGTAGGTGAAATCGGCAAGTGCGGCCAGACAGATGAAAGTTATCGAGCAGCACTGTTTACTGTTTACTATGCTGTACAAGGTGGTTCTAAATTTTGAGTCTGTGGATGAGACCCTAAAGTGTGACCATTTAATGAAACCTATTGCATTTTGAGCAGTTAACTTTCCCGTGGTACTGTTCATTATGTTGTACAAACTGGTTCTAACTTTTTAGTCTGTGGATGAAACCCTAAAGTGTGACCATTTACATGAAAGCTACTTAGCAGTACCTTTTTTTTTTTTTTTTTTTTTTTTTTTGTGGTGCTGTTTCTTTTGCTGTACGAGATGGTTCTACCGCAAGTGTTACCATTTATGTTTGTTAGATTTGTTAGATTGTCAAATAAAGGCTTCAGTAACGACTTACTTATCGTTGTCTTTAGCAGTAAATTCCCGCGGATCATCATCGGTTGTAATGTTGTATCTGTTCAAAAAAATTGATACAAAAAAGTGATTGCTATCGACAATAATACAGAAAAAAACGTTGCTTTAAGAAGCTCAGTCATGGTTTGCACATTTTGAAAAGTTCAGCCTAAAGTTCTCTAATTCGTCGTTTGCAATCCGTGTCAATCTTCGCCATCCTTGACCATCCCTGTTCCTTTATGGTATATTATTATCTCTTTGGTGTTTTTCTATCTTAGTAAACTATTATTTTCAGGTTTCCTTCTTTTCAAATGAGATTTTGTACGTGGCCTAAACAACTCAAAACACTGAGACTGAACTCCTTTAAGTAAACGTCTAATGACAACTTGAAATGTCATGCCGTTTCAAAGTTACTTTGGAAGAATTGTAAACTTAATTGGTTCTTGATTTGTAACCATCAACCGTATACTGGAACACTCTGCCTTATGAGAAGTGAACTAGTCAAGTTGCCAGACACTTTATCGTAGTGGAGAGGAAGGAGGATTGTTGATTGCCATATTCTTTTTTGTTTGTTTTGTTTTGTTTCGTTTTGTTTTTGTTTTTGTTTTTTTTTTGCCGTGTCACGATCAGTCCGGTTGAAAGTTTTTTGCCGTCAATGGATAGCATGTCGACTGAATCCTCTGCTAGAATATTTGGTTACCAGTGGACAATATTATTAAATCTCCATCTTGGATCTGCTATCGTGGATTTTTTGATTTCAAGAAAATCACTTCCATTTATCAAATATTTACCAAATTCAATTCCATAAAAGGATTCTAAAATAGACTTTAAATATATCAAAAAAGGTTAGAAAACAGTGAATTTAGTCATAACAACATGCCTATCAAAACCTGGTTTCCAATGAAATAATCGCAAGTCGTATAAAACATCTTTTTATCAAAATGTGTTTGAAAGATAACTGAATAGCTACCGGAAGCATGACCCTCTCAAAATGTAAAATCTAAATAGCTACAAAAACTAGCATGGAGAGGAAAGGGTTTGTACAACAGCCAGCAAACTCTGTCTCCAATGTGAACGTCGTTGAAAGGTTGATTGTAATGTTTAAGATTTGCAACAGAATTCTGCCTCTCGTTTCGGGACTTTGGAAAAAGATATGTGTACATAATGCATGTGTTGCAATTTCAATTTCTTCAGTGGATGTAAAAATACAGGCGATCAGGATCATATCACGAACATAATGAAATATTTTCCAGCTTCTTCTACAAGATTAAGGGGAATTAAAGTTTACTTTGAATAAAATAGTAAGACTTTGCAATTGAAAGAAGGGATAGAAGAAAGAAAATGACTTTTTGGAACACCAACATTAAGTCCATGTTAGGTTGGGTCATTGTGGTTTTAGTATTTGACTCACCGTATGCGCAACACGCATCTTTGAGTTGTGTTGGTAGGAAAACAGGGAACCTTCCACTTGTACGACGAAAACTTGCCCTCCATGTTAATTCCGTTGTGGTTTACGACAGTGGAAGGTGCGTAGATTACTTCAGGGGGTTCTTGCACAACGACATACTGTCTTTTCCTGTCCGCTCCCTGTGACAATAAATGCGACTCGTACGGCAACCCTCTCACCAGGGGAACTGATTTGTCTATGCAGCTGTCCAGGACGCCCTCGCTTTTTTCGATGTAATTTGTGATAAATCGTGTCCATCTACCTCCCGCCGCCTTGCACGTGGAAGCATTAATGTACTTCAAAGCGCCTTTTAGTGATTGTTGATTCATGCACAAGTCTAGAAAACGAAGTCACAAACAAAAAATGAGCTGACGAAGGTAAATCACAAGAGTAGCAGCATACAAAAACCTATAAATATGTATTTAGCAAATAAGTTGTTTACTGGTTAATTTAAAAATTAAAATTGACTGACTCCCTTTGGTAAGTATACGTCTACCGCACGTTGTTAAATGTTCACTTGGATGCACATTTGATTCAACATTATTTTCTTTTGAAATTTGGGGTGTACCCGTGGAAGGTCAACTCTGTTAGTTATGTTCTTTCCAAGCAGGACGAAACACGTCGGCGTAAATGTCGTCTCCTTGTTAAACGTTACGATGGCCTTGGTAACTCCCGAAGGGCTTGACAGGTGAGATTTTACCACGTGTAGATTTGTATGCAAGAAAATAAAAATCACCCAAACGCAACTTTGATCTCAATCGGTATTTTCGCTTCATTAAGATTTTACGCGAGCCTATAAAATTAGTAATGCTTACACAATGAGCAGGAGTGTTTTAGGACTCGATGCAACACGAATTGCAAATTTTGTGAACTACTTTAAAAAACTCTACTGTATATCTATCCATTCTTACCCTAATATTTAGCCTTCAGGTTATTTTGGCTAAGAAAATTGGCCGTAAAACTTAGCCGAGTTTGTATGAGATATACAGGCATCCATTAAACATTAATTTCTTTTGTATTTTGTTCATGAATCATTAATGAATTTTTTAAGTTGAAATTAACAACTGAGGTGAACAATGAAATAGCAAATATTACGAGAAACGTGTTTCGTTGAGCACCCTCACTCTAAACACGTTTCCGTGCTGATGTGAGCAAAGCATTAGTCTACCAAAGTTTCATTCTTGACGTTGTTACAACCAAGGCGTTCGTGAAAACTCACATTTGTAACCATAGTTGGGGCTTTCTACGTATTTCTTCATCAAATCCAGGGTCTTATTATCGCTGACCATGATAGCAATGTCCTTCCACGGTGTGGGGCCCCAGTAGGGATAGTAATCACGCTCCTCAGGGACTTCATAGCCACGTCTTGTTCCTGCAGCGTTTTGTCGCGTGTGAATTGCCTTATCCCTGTTCTTAAGGCTTTGGTCAGCGGTAAACAAGCCTAAGCCATGAAAAAAGGCGTTGGTTTCGTAGCATTCAAATTTGAGTTTTATAAGCTGTCTGACTACAGTAACCTAGTAACCGCTGCTATTTTTTATTGCTTAAGTCTCCAGCACCTGCTAAAACGGCTAAGGGCATGGAAATTCAAATTTGTCGTCCGGCCATATAAATTCCTTGCTCACTATGATCATTAAAACACCAGTAACTGGAAGGGTAAGTATCACGGATATTTGGTGTCATTTTATAAAAATAAAAATGTTTTCGTTCGAACAAAAACCGAAAAATAACGGTCCAGTGGTGGGATAAATTACCACAATTTGGACAAAACTACTCTAGTCATAGCCGGACGAAGTGTGTCCGGCGAATAAATGGCAACTTGAAAAAATAAATGGTCAAATTTATTTTGAAGTTCCCACATTTTCGTCTGCAAAATGGGCTGTAACACTCTTTTGGCGTTATAGAAATACTTGGTACATAAGTAACGGTGTTCGTTGGAATGGCTTTGACCATAAAAGGTCAAAATTCATCTGATACTGACTTTGATGCGGTGTTACACTAAGCAATGTTTTGTTATTGCAACTGGTCCTAATTAATTTCTCACAATTTTGTTGCATCATAAGTTACACAAAAAACTACCTAGTATAACATACCCTGCAGCAAACATTTTTCACGATTGTTTTGTTACCTTAATCGTTGTGTAAAGAAGAATTCAGACCTTGCACTTTTCGCAATGATTTTCACAACGCTGAAACGAATTTTCAAAGCGTTTAATTTTCGCAGTGTGACCTCCCCTTCTCACTCTCTGTATTCAGACTTGCTCCAGTTAATTTCTGCCCCTTCAATAATCACCCCAGTTGAATCAAGTATGTCTTAAATAATATAATCTCACCTTTGTTTCGCTCCCTTACGTAATACGTGCGGTAATAATAGTATGGCTCATGAAGTCCATAGCTCTTACTGACGTAAGATGTTTCCGGGTAGCTAATATGAAAGCCCTGTTGAGCTTTTGTTTGACCGTTACGGATTGTATGTAATTGGAAATCGTTGCTGATAGAGGTTATTTTGCCATCGGGAAACCTCTGTTCAGGGAAATCCTGGCACATGTACTGCAAGATGACTTGTGACTCTACCATGTCATCGGTCTTTGGTCCCGTTCCGTGTTGATTTGTCCACATAACCTCCACCTCCGTTTTCTTAGCGTCCTTGCCACATTCACTCATATAAAGTTGCTGTTATATCGAAAAAAAAGTTGACAGGACATGTTAATTAACTCCATTGCATATATAATAGCAAGACTACAGCCGAATAGATAGAATATTCAATCACGTGCACTGCATAAAGATACCCGACTCGCGTTTTATCTGTAAGGTTTTGTTTTACATGCATTAGCATCGTCTGTAGCACGTTTTCGAACACAGCTACATTCCTCAAATTTGATGAGTTAAGTCTTCTTCCTAGTATTGTAAGTTTTCAATTCACAAATATATTAATATTAAGAATTTAAATTTTATCGAGAATATTTGGTTCCTATACAAACGCTGTATTTGGCGGCATTAAATTGCCTTGATTACCCATAATTTCGATTAATGATTTCTCTCTTACGCATTATGTATCAGTCGGCTGCATAGCTTTAACTTGCGCCGCTTGTGTACTGTCTCGATAGATATTAACAATGCATTTTGACGTAGACTACAAGTCAATCGGGGTTTTTTTGGCGTGGGTCCACTGATGAGAAATCATGATTTTATTTGTTTTCTTCAACTGAATAATTGTTGCGGAATGGACATGTTTACAACAACCACCACCACTTTAAAAAAATCTCATATGTTTTTTTTACCATCGGTAGCTGTCTAGTTTCTGTAATAGCATTCACTGTTGCCCGGCTGTTCAGTGGGTCACCTACGTTGTATCCAGCTTTGCCATTATTCTAGAAAGGAATAAGGTCATTCAAATATTTAACAAAATAGAATTCATGTTGCCGTGCGCCTGTTCAGTAATAGATCACAGATGACGTCAAAATGTGCTAAAAACAAAGAAGTGGCACACGAGCCGCAGGCGAGTGTGTCACTGATGTTTTAACCACATTTTGACGTCTTCTGTGATCTACTACTGAACAGACGCACGGCAACATGGGATCTATTTGTTTTATATAATAAGGAAACAAAATGCAAGTGAAAAACTTGTTTATTTTCACATTTCTGGAAAGAAGTAGGTCGTGATGACGTAATCTGTGCATCTGTCCTCTAATAGATCATAGCTAAGAACCAATCACAACGCCGAACTATTCACCTTATTATATAATTTTAAAGATATACGTGTATAGTGATTAATCAGCAGCAAGATTTCCATTCATCGTTTAATTGCAACATCAACGATTCGTTGATATCGCCTGATAAGTGTGGTCATTCTTTGACCATACGAAACAGCCTTGAAGCAATTAAACTATGAATTGAAATATTGCTACCATTAGTCACCATAATTATTGCTCCTCTCAGAGCTGACGAAGTTGTGCTCGACGAAGCTGCAACCCTGTACCAGGAAGCGTTGTACAGGAGTAGATATACATACAAACTGGAATTTAAACCACCGCAAAGAGCGTCATCTGAAAGACGTAATCGATCCCGGAAATAATCTGGTTCAATCCGCCGTACAACAAAAATGTCAAGAGCAAGATAGGAAGACAGTTTCTACGCCTAATTGATAAATGCTTTCCTGTTGGCCACCAATTGAGGACAGCGCGCTAATTACTTGCACGTGAGAAATAGGCGCATGGATGACCAATCACAATCGAGAATTTTGTTATTGCATCAATGAAATAATGACCTTACCTGCGAATCAAACAGTCTGTTGGCGTTTTGGACGTTCTCACCCTCACCATTTATTCGATTGTTTGATCCAGGTGGAACGTGCATGTATATGTCTGACATGCAGGGCTCGAAAAGAGCAGCCAGCAGACAGCCCAAATGGAAAATAGTCTTCATGATCTGTTAAAAAGAATAAAAGTTTCAAGTTTATTATTTCAAGTTTATTTCAAGTTTATTTAATTTATTTATGAAATAATATAATTACAGAAATATGCAATGCCCGCAGTTAGCAAAGGCTAGTCGGGGAGAGCAGTGTTATATACGTATATTATAAAATAAATAAAAGATTTACAGAGAAAGAGATTCAAAATTCTAGACAAATTTCAAATACATCAATACATTTAAGATATGGCAAGAGAGCAGAACAAGCTGAGGTCTTATAGTTTTGCTAATAAATTACACAAATCAATATAATCATCGTATTTTGCAAGTCTCTGGAGGAGGAGATCATGAATTTTACTTTTAAAATTGTGTTTTGATAGCCGGCGCACTGCACACGACAAGCTTTTCCAGATTCTAACACCATTTCTTGAAAAGGCCTTTTTTTATATATCTAATCTTGAACTTTCGTCAAAATAGTCGCCTCTTGAAGATGATCTTGTCTCATAGGAATGAATATTAGCTTGGTAAGTAAATAAGTTAGATATGTTAGGAGGTGACAAGTTATTGGATATGTCATGCATCAAGATTGCAACTGATTTAAAGTAAAGCATGTCCAGAGGAAGAAAACGAGAAGAAACAAAAAACGGGTTTGCATGAGATCTGTAGTCACCAAAATACATTAAGCGAAGAGCTCGTTTTTGAAGGATTAGAATCTTATCTCTATACATTTTTTGCAGCTTGACTCCACGCGACTATAACATACAACAGATAGGGTTGGATAAGTGACCTGTTAATGTGGTTTAGAGTACTAAGGGGTAAAAAGTGTCTTAACCTAGAGATAACGCCAATTTATTTACTTATTTTGGATGAAATATGAGCAATGTGGTGACCCCATGAAAGAGTTTCGTCAATAAGCACACCTAAGTACTTAATAAATTCCTTACTTTCTAAAGAAATATAACTGTTAGTATAATGGTCAAACATTCTCAAATTTATTTGGTGATTCGGCTTTTTCTGTCTAGGCCGAAAATATTCAGAGATAACTTGTTAGAAAGAAAATAGCAGAGTTAAAAAATTTATTCGTTAGTTTTAATTAAGTAGTCGTGAAAATGAAAATTGATTTCACGGCACTGCACAAATTAAATTCATGTCTGTCGCCACTGAGTAATGTTCTTCTTCGATTCGTCTTATTTTATTGGCGAAGGTATTTTCGATTCCGCAGTCTTTGTTTGGTATACATTCACTGCCTAATACGATTTGGTCACAATACCTAGTAAGTAGATTCAAACGTTAAGGTGGCTAAAATTGAAATAATTTTAACGAAATGAATTCCTTTGAACCATTAGAAATAATTCGGGTTTTGTCTAGACACGAAACAAACAAGCAAGTGGTGAATCTAGGGGAGGGGACCGGGGATGCCGCTCTACCCTCCTCTCCCCCTCCCCCACCCTTTACGATGGAGCCTCAATCCGCTACTGAAGCGTGACTACGAATATTTAATTTTCTTCTCACTTATCGGCGCACGAGAGGTGTGCGTTCTTGAAAACAAAAGTTAACGATTCGCTGACGATTGCTAGCATTTTTTTTTTTCAATCTTACTTGGTAATCAAAGACAAAGAAAGGAAAAAAAATCACTGATATTGGCTGGAAAAGTAAAGAACGACAAAAAATAGGAATGAAAATGACAATTATTACTTGCTTTGGTGATCGGACAAGAGGCGGTACTTTCCATTATTAAACTATTAGGCGCAGATATGTCCAGGATTGAACGCTAATGACTAAGACTCAAATTCCTTATGATAAGCATCATAAAGTGTCCTCATTGGTAAAATGTCACCAAAACACACACAATTCTGTCAAATATGAAGTAATATGAAAATGTCAAATAACCCTGCCAAATATGAAGTACTAATTAAACAATACTTGCTTTAAATTCTGGACATAAGTGACTTTGCGACATTACTACATCCCTCATGGGTGGTGAATTCCCTCAACATTAATCTAGAAACTTACAAATTAATAAATAGCTCTTAATGCGTCGGCGACGACTATGTTATGCACTGATAAACATAGCAAGTGCCACTCTAAAAGAATAATAGAATCTGAAGAGATGTTATGCTTCATTGTAAATTAAAAGTAAATTGATTTACGTCATTACAAAAGACAACGGCTATATTGTTATTTTGAGATTTGATTTATGGCGCTTCTCTCGGACACAAATACCAAATACTTTTGTTTCTGAAGACTTGATGATAAAAATCATATCACTTTATTTAATGTCTCGGCACATGCTGTAAATCTGATCACTCAGTTGCACAAATCCTTTCATGCATTTACATTGGTCGGCGAACACGACTTTGGGAATAAAACTCTATTCTTATAAAAATGGCTTTTGTTGTTCTTTTCAACCAACATGGCTGGCTTGCAAATTACCACATAAAGAGTGTCGGAATTCCTTTGGGACTTCTTGCGGTGGAACTTCCTGCATATTACGTCAAGGCTAAAGTTGATACAACCAAATCAAGAAAGCAAAATTCGAAGACGTCTTATAAAAACTATATGACTGTTAAGAGACCTTATAAAATTAATTGATAATTCATAAGACTAACGACCAATCTACGGGTAGTATTTGAGTCACATGTATACCTCTCTAAACTCCAACAAAAATTATTAACTTTCATAAAAGTGTCCTGCTCCACTAATTAGTATGCATTAACTTTGATAGAGATCTCTACTGATTAACATTACAAAAACGACAAACACAATCTATTGTTTCATTTCACAAGTAACATAAAATATTCGCGTCCGACCTTTATGGGCTTTAAAACGGTTCGCCTGCGGCTCGCCGTTTTAAATGCCCATAAAGGTCTCCCGCTCATATTTTATGTATTACTAAAAGGGGTTAAAAACGCTACTCAAAAAGGCTCTAGAAATATCTTTGAATATTAAAGATATGTTACACTTCATTTGCAAAAGACAGCGGCTAGATTCTTACCATTACCAAATTACCATTGACGTGATTCACATTAAACCGTGAAGAGAAAGCCAAGTTCCAAATAATTGTCGGAATTTCTTGTCTCGAGAGGTTTCTCCATAGAAAACGAGAGACGATTTAAAATTTCTGATCCCCCATCGAACAAAGGAGAGGAATCAGAATTTTGGATCCCCATGAGGACACAAGAAAGCATTTAGAATTTCTGATCCAGCAAAGAAAACAAGAGAGGATTCAGAATTTCTGGTCCCATACAAAAACACAGGAGAGAATTCAGAATTTCTGATCCCCCAAAGAACACAGGAGGGGATTCAGAAATTCTCAGATCTCCGATCCAATAGAACAGGATTCCGAATTTTTGATCTCCCAAGAACATAGTTCCGAGAGAAAACAGAAGTTCTGATCACCCATGCAACCTAAGAGAAAAAAAAATTTCCTGTCTGGGTTCAATGCAGTCACGAATACAAAGGATTCTGGAATAAACTGGCGAGGCTCGTATTGCTCCACCAAATATACTCTATTCAATCGCCATTGTTATGTCCAATGTAGCCACATTAAATCTTATCATTGACGACAACGTTTAAATCTTGCTGCCTGCCTGGACAATGTCTAATCAGAATAATTTTTCTCGATAACAATAAGCCGAGTGTGACTGAAATGCATTCTAAACTTTTCAACTTCTTCGACAAGGTACGATCAAACCAAATGAGTATATTAAACTTGGCTCAATTCACTTACTTACCCTAAACCCTTAGCAACCTTCTTTGGGAATAACACTCTATTCTTATGAAAACGATTTTTTTGTTCTTTTCAACCAACATGGCTGCCGTGCAAATCACCACATAAAGAGTGTCGGATTTCCTGTGGGACTTCTTGCGGTGGGACCTCCTGCATATTACGTCAATGCTTAGGTTGATACAACCAAATCAAGAAAGCAAAATGCTAACGAGTATTTCAGTTTTTTACCTTAAATGCTTTCATGCATTTACTTTGATTGGCGAAAACGTCTTGTAAATACTATGACTGTTCAGAGACCTAAAAGGGGTTAACAATGCTACTCAAAAAGACTTGAGAAATATCTTTGAATATTAAAAAGATGTTACGCTTCATTTGCAAACGACAGCGGCTATATTCTTACCATTACCAAATTACCATTGAAGTGATTCACATTAAACGAGAGAACGGTGAGTTCTAAATGATTTTCGGAATTTCTTGTCTCCAGAGGTTCCTCTGAGAGAGAGACGATTCAAAATTTCTGATCCCCCAAATAACACAGGAGATGACTCAGAATTTCTGATCCCCGAAAGAACACAAGAGAGGATTCAGAATTTCTGATCCCCTAAAGAACACAAGAGAGGATTCAGAATTTTTCATCAAACCCATATAACACGAAAGAGGATACAAAATATCTGATCCCCTACAAAAACACAGGAGAAGTTTCAGAATTTCCGATCCCCCACAAAACACAAGAGAGGATTCAGAATTTCTGATTCCCAAAAGAACACAACCGAGGATTCAGAATTTCTGATCCCCTACAAAAGCACAGGAGAGGATTCAGAATTTCTGATCTCCTGCAAAACCACAGGAGAGGATTCAGAATTTCTGATTCCCCAAAGAACACAGGAGAGGATTCAGAAATTTTGATCCCCCAAGAACATAGTCCCAGAGGAAACTGAATTTCTGATTACCCAAACAACCTGACAGAAAAAAAAATTAGTTTCTTCTCTGGGATGAAAGCAGTCACAAATCTGAGGTTAAAGTAAATGTGGGATTCTGGAGTAAAGCGAGTACTGATTGTTCCATCACATAAACTCTAATCAATCGCCAGTGTCCAATGAAGCCACATTGAAACTTATCATTGAAAACAGTCTTTAAAGCCTTGCTGCCTGCCTGAAGAATGTCTAATCAGAATAATTTTTCTTAAAAACGATAAGCCGAGTGTGAAATGCATTCTAAAATTGTCAACTTTTTCGATAAGGTAGGATCAAATCAAATGAGTATATTAAACTTGGATCAATTTACTTACTTACCCTTATTAACTCTGAGCTGAAGTATCTATCCTCAGTGAGTTGTTTGCAGGACGAGACACAAACAATATCAATATTTTCCTCACTTGTTTGCTCTTAATAGTGCTTAAGGCAAGTAGGATTTGCACTTTCATGGAAATTTGTCTCCCTTCACGGTCTGCGCGTCTCAACAAAAACAACATTTGATTCTTCTTTCGAGAGGTACCTCCATAGAAAACGAGAGACGATTCAAAACTTCTGACCCCCAAATAACAAAAGAGAGGATTCAGAATATCTGATCCTCCAAAGAACACGAAAAAGGATTCAGAATTTCTGATCCCGTACAAAAACACAAGAGAAGATTCAGAATTTCTGATCCTTTAAAGAACACAAGAGAGAATTCAGAATTTCTGATCCCCCAAAGAACACAAGAATTGATTCAGAATTTCTGATCCCCCACAGAACACAGGAAAGGATTCAGAATTTCTGACCCCCCGAAAACACGAGAGAGGATTCAGAATTTCTGATCCTTTAAAGAACACAAGAGAGGATTCAGAATTTCTGATCATTTAAAGAACACGAGAGAGAATTCAGAATTTCTGATCCCCCCACAGAACATAAGAGAGGATTCAGAATTTCTGATCCCCTAGAAAAACACAGGAGAGGATGCACAATTTCTGATCCCCCATGGAACACAGGAGAGGATTCAGAATTTCTTACCATCCAAAGAACACAAGACAGGATTCAAAATTTTTGACCTCCCAAAAAACACTAGGAAAGGATTCAGAATTTATGATCCACCAAAGAACACAGGAGAGGATTCAGAATTTCGTATCATCCAAAGAACACAAGAGAGGATTCAGAATTTTTGAGCTCCCAAAGAACACAAGAGAGGATTCTGAATTTTTAATCCCCTACAAAAACACAGGAGAGGATTCAAAATTTCTGATCCCCCATGGAACACAGGAGAGGATTCAGAAATTTTGATCTCCCATAGAATAGGATTCCGAACTTCTGATCCCCCAAGAACATAGTCCAAAGAGGAAACAGAACATCAAGAGCCAGAGATAACCGGAAGTTAAAGAATCTCCCCTGTCTGGTTGCTAAGGAAGGGCGTCATGGGTCTGCATTGGAGCCCTCAACGTACTCGATTTCCGGTTTCACTGTAGGAGAGCACACCTTCTGTAATGTCACGTAACATATATAAATCTACAAAGTAGTATTGTTTAAACGCGTGCTAGGGGCACAATTTTATTTACCGCTATGCGGCACGCTTACGCGCTATGCTCATGGCATTTTATGGTTTTTACTCGAACGTTGAAACGCTTGTTTCGTCAAATGTTATACTTAAGCGATGGCGCGATGTTTTGAGTTTTTTACAGAGGAGATAGTCTGTGCATTTGGGCATGTGATGGCCAGCGATTGCAGCGATTGACACTTTGTCAGAATGAAATTCTGTTTTGGTCGGTGGTATCATAGACGCGCAATCGACTTTGGTAAGTTGAAACTACATTTCAAGTCGAAGTAATTCGCCTTCGGACAAATTTCAAAAGCGAAAAAACGAACAGAAGAGGTAATATCGACGTTACTTTTGATTTGATTGCATTGGTATCTTAGGTAGGAATCGCCAATGACATTTTCCCTGGGATTTAATTCTAATGTAAAGTTTTCTGTAAGATTTGATTTAGTTGGAATTCCCTTAGGTTTTGGACCATTGTTGAGCGGTAACATTTCTACTGAAGAATAATTATGTACATGTAGCAATGTTAATGTAAATTCTGGCGGCATATATGAAGCCGCGAAATTCGCGCGCACTCGTTTTCATCAATCCACGATAATGAAGATGGGGCTGGGAGGGGGCGCGTGAGAGGGCGGCGCCTTATTATGTCTTTATAACTGGATATGGGTGCTTGCATCGCTCGCATAGCTGTTCTCTGTCAAAGCACAAAATATTTTATCAAGCAGACGACTATTTCTTCCACTTGTGGTGATGATTAAAATAGTGGCAGCTTGAAAATTGAAACTTGTTGTTGCTTCTGAAAGGTACAGTCTTCATTTCTTATTACTGACTATTGCTCATCCAAAAATGTTTGAAATATACTGATCTTTTTCAAACTACCAAGCAGTTTAGGACTCTCTTTGTGCGAGGAAAATGACCGTAGTAAAATATTAAATTGATTTAGCATATGTAACTTGCAGATAAAACTCTTGCCAAATGTTCTATATCTTTTCTAGTTCATCCAGGTTGAGGTCTATCACTGTATGTCTGAATGCTTCTGGGATATATAACATGAAAATTAAAGATAAGAATCTAGGAAAATGTTCTATATCTTTTCTGGTTCACCCAGGTTGAGGTCCATGGCATCACTTTATTCCTAAGTGGTTCTGGGATATATAACATAAACACTTTTTTAAATGCAGATAAAACTCTTGCCAAATGTTCTATATCTATTCTGGTTCATCCAGGTTGAGGTCCATTGCATCACTGTATGCCTAAGTGCTTCTGGGATATACAGGTGTATAACATGAACAGGTTTTTAAAACGTAGATAAAAATCTGGGCAAATGTTCTATATCTTTCTGGTTCTTCCAGGTTGAGGTCCATGGCATCACTGTGTCCCTGAGTGCTTCTGGGATATATAACATAAACATTTTTTTAAATGCAGATAAAACTATTGGCAAATGTTATATATCTTTCCTGGTTCACCCAGGTTGAGGTCTATGGCATCACTATATGACTGAGTGCTTCTGGGATATATAACATGAACAGTTTTTTTAAATGTAGATAAAAATCCAGGCAAATGTTCTATATCTTTTCTGGTTCCTCCAGGTTGAGGTCCATAGCATCACTGTGTGCGTAAGTGCTTCTGGGATATACAGGTGTATACCATGAACAGTTTTTTTAAATGCAGATAAAAATCTAGGCAAATGTTCTATATCTATTATGGTTCATCCAGGTTGAGGTCCATTGCATCACTGTATATGCCTAAGTGCTTCTGGGATATACAGGTGTATAACATGAACAGGTTTTTGAAACGTAGATAAAAATCTGGGCAAATGTTGTATATCTTTCTGGTTCTTCCAAGTTGAGGTCCATGGCATCACTGTGTCCCTGAGTGCTTCTGGGATATGTAACATAAACATTTTTTTAAATGCAGATAGAACTATTGGCAAATGTTCTATATCTTTCTGGTTCATACAGGTTGGGGTCCATGGCATCACTCTATGCCTGAGTGCTTCTGGGATATATAACATGAACAGTTTTTTTTCTAATGCAGATAAAATCTATGCAAATGTTCAATATCTTTTCTGGTTCACCCAGGTTGAGGTCCATGGCATGACTATATGCCTGTATATAACATGAACAGTTTTTCTTAAATGCAGATAAAAATCCAGGCAAATTTTCTAAATCTTTTTGTTTCATCCAGGTTGAGGTCCATGGCATCACTGTATGCCTGAGAACTTCTGGGATATAGAACATGAACAGTTTTTTGAAACGTAGGTAGTGATCTTGGCAAATGTTCTATATATTTTCTAATTCATCCAGGTTGAGGTCCATGGCATGACAGTATTATTGAGTGCTTCTTGGATATATAACATGAACATTTTTTTTTAAATGCAGATAAAAAAATTAGCCAAATGTTCTATATCTTTTCTGGTTCACGCTTGTTGAGATCCTTGACATCACTGAGTGCCAGAGTTCTTCTGGGATATATAACATGAACAGTTTTTTAAATGGAGATAAAAATGTAGGCAAATGTTCTATTTTTTTTCTGGTTGACACAGGTTTGAGACGGTCTAGCATTAACGATTTAGTGTTGGCTAACTAAGAGACAACAATTTAGGTTCATAGCCTTGTTAAAAGGACATCGCTAGATATATTTTTTATTTTCGAGTGGCCGGACATAGATGCAAACAGAACGCGCGCGAGCGCGCGATTGAGGGCGTTCTAGAGCCGATAGTCGTTCTCCTATACTCTTTAGAGAAACTTTTCTTTATGGCGTGTACTTTAACAGATAAAGTTAACCATCGTTATTCGGAAAATAGATTAACCTAAACATGTTTTATATTCTGTGAAAGAAATATCCAAAGTTATGACGCTTTCAACATCCCAGTTCCCTTTTTTCTAACAAACCAAAGGCAACAGTATTGAATGAGCCATGCGACATTCTTAGGAAAAATCTGCATTCTTAGAGTAAATCTCAGCATTTGCCTTCTGTCTCCTTTTTCTCTTATCTCGTAAAGTGCAAATGTTCCTGGTTCTGTTTATTTACAATTTTATCCTTTGAACTTTTTCCTTTGACTTCTTCATGTTTTTATCTATTGAATTTTTGTCGTTATATCCTTTTCGACCCGTTACTCGTTGTCTGATTTTTTTTTTTATCCTCTGAAAGTTCTTTATGTTACCAGCTCTTGATGTTACTTGTTTAAACAGTACTGCGTTACTCGTTTTAGTAACACTCCGGAACTCCGTTTGGTTGCTAGTCTCCGATCCGAGAAGAAAGCCCTGTTACAAAATACACCGCTAAATCTCATGAGCGCTACGGTCTGGGCTTTACTATACAGGGAGCGGGCGCGAGGATATTCAGTTAAACCGTTTTTACAACAATCATTGAAATGTTTATTTTAGTTACTTATTATATTACCCGCTCTCATCTCTATTTTAAGCAATTTGTATACTTATTTTGAATACTGCACATTTAATTAACTTTTATGCCTAAGGATGATGACGTGATTGCAAAAAAACTGCACATTTAATTAACTTTCACGCCTATGGATGATGACAGGATTGCACAAGACACGAAATACGATCATTGACTAATGGCGTAGGAATGTTCCGAGCTACCGGGTATCCAGCTGAGAAAGAAGACTAAACGTCTCCACTTTCAGCTGGATGCCTACATATTTTTTTGGTTGCTAAGAAGCTCTGGCTCGTTATGTTCTGATCACCCAAACAGTCTGAGAGAATTTTTTTCCTCACAAATCTGAGGTTAAAGTCAATATAGGATTCTGTACTAAGGTGAGATCTTATTGTTCCACCACATAAACTCTATTCAATCGCCAGTGTTACATCCAATGTACCCACATTAACTCTTATCGTTGAAGACAGGGTTTAAATCTTGCTGCCTGCCTGAACAATGTCTAATCAGAATAATTTTTCTTAATAACAATAAGCCGAGTGTGAAATGCATTCTACACTTTTCCACTTCTTCGACAAGATACAATCAAATCAAATGAGTATCCTAAACTTGGATCAATTCAGTTACTTACCCTTATAAACTTTGAGCGGAAGGATCTATCCTGAGTTGTTTGCAGAACGAGACTTGGAAACAATATCAGTATTTACCTTAAGTCTTTCTTTTATTTAGTCGTGTTTAAGGCAAGTAGGATTTGCACTTTAATGGGTATTTGACTCCCTTTGTCTGCATGCCTCAACAAAAATAAGCTATTCTCAAAATGTCAAATTAGCCATGCTATTGACGTGATTCACATTCACCAAGAGAACGCCGATTCCTAAAGAATTTTTTTTGCTTATGTCTTCAGCTATCTTGGGAAGACTATTTCAGTTTTTACCGTTAACTCTTTGTCTGCAACCTTTTCAAATCCCGAACTATGGTTGAAATGAACCACTGTTGCTGCCAAAAGGCCACTTTTGTGGAATTTATCACCCTGGAAAATGACCGATTCTCAATTTTCATTTAATATGACAACGCAACTTTGTCTTGAAGTTTTGAAGACAAAAATTCCTATTGAGTTTAAAAGTTTACATTGGCAGCAAACTCCGACTCCACTTCTTGAAATCGTTTCCACATTTTCCTGCTAACTCCTTTATCGCGACCCCGATAACGCTATTTGATTTCACTTGCTCTCACTGGTATGCCATGTTCGTGTTTGTGACCCAAAGGAATTCTGGGACTTTCTTGGATAACGGGCGCATGACAGTCCGCCAATTTCCATTTCAGATATTTTTTTAGAACCGTGTCGAGCCACCCGGTCCTGCTGACAAAATATTGCACCGATTGCATTATTTACAAGTCAAAACTCGCCAAAATTGCCATGCCAGGTCCCGGAAACCACTCACAAAAGAACTAAAGACACAACTTTACTCCGTGAATTGCCATCACTCGCTCGAATACTTTGAGCGGCCCACTTCGTGTGAAATTGCTTTTTGCCTCTGTTTTCTTGGAAAGGATTGCCTCTTCCCATCAACCCAGCTTTATGATGCCGGGCTGGGGGCTTCTGAGGTGGAAAATGGCTCCAAAAACACACTTATAAATCAAATACGTAACGAATTGTAGCTGCAATGATCGTTTAGAAATAAACGACAGCTAGCGTGACAGCGTGACGACAAAGAAAGAGCCTTCAGTGTTGTGGACCAGCGAAATCTCCGTGGTAACCCCTTATATGGAATAGCCACGTCGATTTGACCTCCTACCCTCCGGAAATTGCAAAAAAGTCGACCAAATCGCCCGAAGACAAAGGGTTATGTCTGTTACAAAGAGCCATGCACTACTATACGGATATGTCCAGGATTAAACGCTAAAGAGATTCACATTCCTTATGATAAGCATTACAAAGTGTCCTCATTGGTAAAATGTAACCAAAACACATAAAATTCTGTCAAATATGAAATAATACCGGAGCTCCGGCGACCCGAAGAGCCCCCAAGCGGAGCACCATGGATAAGAAAATATGGTAACCCATCTATTGGAAAAAATTTGGTTTTGGTCACCGTACGTACGTCGTACGTCGTACGTCCGTACGTCCGCCCTTCCATGTATGCGATGTGAAATGTCGACCATACTCCAACTGACAGGCTAGTTTACAGCGCACATCTTTGATATTGGACATCTATATTATGGCCAATTGACACCTTTCAAAACAAGGCATACGCTGACCAGTATTATGTGACCATATCACGGGCTCAATTTAAGACCTCATCGAGGTCAGCTTTTTTTTTTTGAAGTTGACCGCTGACCAGTTACTGGTTTTCGATTCTATCGCAGGCTTCAGGAGGCTCGAAAGGGTTTCTTACAGCTGATATGCATGTCAAAACAATTCAAGATTAATTTTTTTTGCTGTAAGTCACTTAAACAAATTGTAGGTTATCTTACAACAGGGCTGTTAAAGTTTCAATTGAGACAACTTCTGACGTCATGTGCGTTGTCATGGTAACCATACCTCTCTAAAGACCTACCCCTAAAAAGTCACTTTTTTAAATTTATCTTTAAAACTAACTCGGTGACCTATATTTTTTTATTACCGTTTTTCAAAGGTTGTAATATTCACTTTCTGGGCACATTTTAGAAAATTATGTAGAGTGGAAATGGAGATAATTCGAAAAATAGCCTCTTAAGGATTGA
This sequence comes from Pachyseris speciosa, assembly GCA_016490735.1. NCBI lineage: Eukaryota > Metazoa > Cnidaria > Anthozoa > Scleractinia > Pachyseridae > Pachyseris > Pachyseris speciosa. Next base: position 60,588 of record JAEMWC010001079.1, on the reverse strand, counting down.
AAAAACATCTACTCCACAGCTTTTTTCTTAAATGTCTAAAATGTTAGATAAAGTTAAATGCTATTTGCATGAAAAATTTCACCATAGGTCACCGAGCAAATTTTTGAGATATATTGATAATCATTTTGCACCTTTTATGTCCGGTTCGCGCGATTTCACGCAAATCATTATTTCCGGTCGCGCTCTTCATGTTACCGCTGGCCTTATTCGCGCGAGTTGCGAGACTCATACACACTCGAAATGCTATCGAACTCCATTGTCTCTCCTCGTGTCTGCTTATCAAGGCAATTAATAGAGGAATTAACAGGCTAAAAGTATATGAAATCAGTGCAAAGAGAAAGATCTTGTTAATTGTTCGTGGAAATACTTTAATATTGAGGAAATTATTCTTCTTTTCAATGGAATTCTCCCCGATTTGGTTTGGAGACGCAAGAAGTTTCGAGACGATGGAGGGAGTGTCATAACTCCATAAAGACCGTTTATTCCAAGTTTGAAATTTCTTGAAAGGTACTGAAGGCCAAACCGGAGTCTGCCAGCTACTGGATTGTTGTTAACTTTACAGAGCCATTCGGAAGGTAAGTGAGATTTCCACTGAAGGTGTCAACAACTTCTTGTCGTCGCTCAAGAACTGTTGCTTGTTGCAGGGCTTCGTTCGGTAAAGATGTTTTTCCACGATTCATAATAGTTTCAGCGCTTGGCTCGGGTGGCGGAGAAAACAGAATCCTTCTAAGTGCTTTCACATCTTCCAATGCGTCATGAGCGGAAAATTCACAGTTAAACAGTGCCTTATAAACACAGCCCAATTTGTTGTTCGGCGAATATTTCAAGGTGTTGTTCAGTTGACTTCGAAGGAATTTCAAAACTGGAAGACTTTCACAGAACAATACTTAAATTTCATGCATCTGGTTAGAATATCTGCAGCCTCCGTTACGGAGAAGTCTTGGGGTATCAAACACTGAGGAGCTGTGCAGGATTTAAGCTTATGGTATTGTACAATGCATATCTGATTTCTCTCTCGAGTACAAACTATTGTTATTTATACAATGAAGGCCCTTTTTTGACAAGTTTTCCGTTTTCACCAACTTTTTTATAGTGTGAAGTGACTGATTACATTCAATTTCTGTACAGGTATATTTGTCAAGTTTTAAACTTTTTAAACTGCATGTATACTTATTTGTGCTGTTACCGCAGTTGCGTAACCGTGTCAATACTTTTATTTGTTTTTCCTTTGTTTCATTACGTAACTTTTTCATGTCCATGTACGCTCACACCTCTTTTGTTTGTCTTAGTTTTTAAAAGCCAATCCTTTTGTGCAAGTTTTTCATTTTCGCCTCGTTGCTTATAGTGTATGCCAGGTTGTTTAGTTTTGTTTTTCGCTGCTGGTAGTTTTCTTCTGTGTCGTACGTAGAGTCACCGATAAGGTACGTTTGTTTTTTGGCCGCATGTTTCCTGTATTGTTGCAAGCTTTCTGTCGTCTTATTCTTAATATATTTTTTTCGTAATCTTCCTTTAGAACCGTTCTGGGACGGAGTTTGTGTACCGTACGGGACGAGTATCAAAGTGACATAAATAAAGTAGAGTGCTGAGTTCGTATACAGCGGCTACATTGGTTCTTATCGACGGCAAGTTTTAACAGAATTTTCCTCCAAGCCGATTCAAGTTCTGAGATGGCGTCAGGTCGCGGGTCAGAAGACGAGCAGCGAATGTTGAGTAACGCGTTGGTTAGCGAAGATGGTTCAGTGCGGATCGAGCAAGTAGCACGTTCGTTATCCGCTTATAGAGGTCATTTAACGAGACTGTATAATGACATTGAAACGTTGTTTCCAAATTTCGAATCTCATATGGTAGCCCTGGAGAGGAAAAGTACTTTGGATGGTCTGTTCGCGAGATACAATGCAAAGGCCAAGGAACTTTTACATTTGGTGGCTGGCTCAGACAGATATGAAAGGGTATTTCAAGATCATTCGCGAGAATTAGAGCTGAAACGCTTATTCGATGAAGAGTTTGCTCTGTGGTTTAAGAAGTCACGTGAAATTGAAACTTGTCAAGCTGAGCTATTTCCCGCTCCACGCGAGGGCACTCCTGGGACTCCTCACACCACCGTTTTAAAGGAAAATAAGCCACGCCCATACCCTCCTCGCGCGACTTCACACGAGACCTCTGCAACACCAACGCGAGGATACTCGAGAGCTAATCCCTCAGAGTTCACGCGGGAGTTCACGCGCTGTTCCACGAGATGCTGATCTGCAGAGTTCTAGCGGAAGTTTTCGTGACATGCCTTTGGATGACGAATCAGTCTTCTCTACTCGGTCATATGCCGGGGAATCACGTGGTAGCTCAAGAATTAGTAAAGCTTCACAATCATCTAAAGCAAAACTCGCAATGGCTAGACTTCAAGTGAAGAGGGTTGAAGAGGAGCAGAGGCTCTTGAGTCGTCAGCAACACTTAGAGCATGAAAAACAGCGTTTGGATATGGAAAAGGAGCTGCTTGAAACGAGATATGAGGCTGAACAGGCTCAGATCGAAGTGGACTTCAGTGTTTCAGGCGGAAATTCTGAACGCACGTTTGAGGCTCTTAATCGCTTGCCAAAGCAATCGTCCCCTGATGTTGTTGGAAAATATTTCTAGTCCTTAGAAGATGGCTCATATCCCCCGGGACAAGCATTTGGAGTATCGTCTGGCTTTCTGCCGAGGGAACTCGATCTTTCCCAGGTGAATCGAAAGCAACCGTCCGGAGAACAGAAGCGGACAGAACAGTCTTCGGAGCTTCGGACCTCCAGCACCTCCTGAGTCAACAGCAGTCAGAAACGGTTCGGTTGTTAGCCTCTGGTCTCGAGAAGCTTGAAATGCCTAAAAGAGAAGTGCTATCATTTGATGGTGATCCTAGGAAGTATCCTCGTTTTATAAAGAGCTTCGAAACCAATGTGGAACACAGAGTCACTGAGGAAGACATTAGACTCTCCTACTTAATTCAGTTTTGCACGGGTGTCGCGAAGGACGCAATCGAGAACTGTGTTATTTTGCCTGCCGCGCGAGGGTACCGTGAGGCAAAAGACATTTTGCGCAAGAACTTTGGCCAGAAACACATTATTGTTCGTGCGTTCATTGAAAGGGTTATTAAGGGTCCTCAAATTCGGCCATCTGAAGCTGAGAAATTGTCGCAGCTAGCAAGAGACATGAGGATCTGCGCTTTGAATTCTGAGCATATGCGCTATAAAGCAGACATCAACTCCATGGACACTCTAAGAAGGATCGTCATGCGTCTTCCTCCTCATATCCAGGCCAAGTGGGCAGAAGAGTCTAGCAAGCTGATTGAGGCTGATATTGAACCTGAGTTCTACCACCTCACAGACTTCGTGGAAAAAAGAGCTGCTGTAGCGAATACTGCGTTCGGGAAGTTAGTCGGTGCTAAGCCAGACGGAGATAAGGAGTTTACGCACAGAGCGAAATGGAAAGTAGAAGACGCTACTCCAGTGAAAGTAACCACCCTCGCTACGCAAGGTCTAAATGGTGCCAATACCCCATGCCCTCAGAAAGCTCTTGGCTGGAGACAAAATGCAAGTCAGCGTGAGTTAATGACTACCTGTCTGTTCTGCCAGGGTAACCATGACCTAGAGCGATGTTTCAAGTTCAGAGACAAGTCATTCGAAGAATGCAAGAAGTTTGTGATGGACAAGAGACTTTTTGTGAACTGTTTGAAGGAAAACCATTTCGTAAGGCGGTGCAGGTTGTTCAGAGCGTGTCTATTTAGCGGATGTGGAAAACGTCATCACTCACTGTTACATCCTCCTCACGGGCAGAGGATCACTGAAGGAAGAACCCAACCTGTTAGCAGAGATGCAGCAGACACCGTTGTTGAAAGCAGTACGGTTAATGTTGGCAGTGATAGTGTTGAGGGCCAGTGTGCAGCTATTGGTTCCGGAAAGCCTCGTGTGAGCCTGCGCATAGTTCCTGTGAGAGTTAGTGGCACAAATGGCGGTCCCGAGATAGAAACGTACGCTCTCCTAGACGATGGCTCGGATATCACTCTCTGTTCCAATAGTTTGGCTCAAAGCCTGGGTTTGTCAGGGAAGCCTCTAACGTTTTCTCTTACGACTGTGAACGAGGAAGACCGTCCAAGAAGTGGATTTGAAGTGGAATTAAATGTGAAGGCTCTCAAGTCAGATGATAGCATACATTTGGATAAAGTGTGGACAGTCGAACGTCTCCCGGTCTCCAGACAGAACATACCTTCCGATGAAGATGTTCGAAGATGGTCTCACTTGCGAGGCATTGAATTTCCGAAGCTTGAAGGCAACGTGGTGGATATCCTGATCGGTAACGACAACCCTGAGGCACACTGGGTGTTCGAACAAAGATGCGGTAAAAGAAAACAGCCTTATGCAGTCCGTACGCTTCTAGGGTGGACACTTATTGGTCCTATGGATTGTCGAAAGAGTTCCGAGGTGCACGTTAACTTTATAAGTGCTGGTCAAGAAATGATCTCAAGTCAACTGAAGAGGCTGTATGACGCAGACTTCAACGAATCTTTATCTTGTTCTAAACAAGCCATGTCAGTTGAAGACCAACGAGCCCTGGCCATTCTGGAAGGTTCAGTTTGTGAGAGAAACGGTCATTACCAATTACCTCTCCCGTGGCGCTTCAAGTCTCCTCACCTGCCGAATAACCGTGATGTCGCTGTGAGCAGAATGAGGTTCCTTGAGAAGCGCTTCCAGAAAGACGCATCACTATTTGAGAAGTATAGATTGACGATTGATGACTTGCCCATCGATCGAGCTTTAGGCACCCAATGGGATGTCAAGAACGACACACTAAGCTTTCGAATCACCGAGAAACAAGTCCCAGATACGAGAAGGGGAATACTGTCCTTGGTATCCGGCTTGTACGATCCGTTAGGCTTCGCAGCACCACTTGTTTTGCCAGCCAAGATGCTCCTCCAAAAATTGTGTAAGCAAGACTACGGCTGGGACGACGAAATTCCCAATGAAAGGTTAACGAGTTGGCGCAAGTGGGTTGAGAATCTTCCGGAACTGAAGCTTGTTAGCTGGCCACGCTGCCTGATGCCTCAAGGGTTTGGCGAGCTTCATAATGTCCAGCTTCACCATTTTAGTGACGCATCCGAGAAAGGATACGGAGCAGCTTCGTATATCCGGCTCGTGGATGTTTCAGGTCATGTTCACAGTGGACTACTCCTTGGAAAGTCACGAGTGGCGCCCTTGAAGGCCATCTCGATCCCTCGAATGGAGTTGACCGCTGCGACCGTTGCTGTGAAGTTGCACAAGTTCCTTGATGACCAACTCGATCTGCCAGTCCACAAAGCAGTGTTTTGGACAGATTCCACAATAGTCCTTCAGTACATACGGAATGAAGCAAGGAGGTTTCAAACGTTCGTAGCCAACAGGTTGTCATTAATTCATGATGCTTCCTTACCGTCTCAATGGCATTACGTGGATTCACAATCAAATCCAGCAGACTACGCCTCCCGTGGACTATCGATTCTTGAAACAGAGAAGTTAGAGTTTTGGCTCAAAGGTCCAGCCTTCCTCGCAAAGATGAAAGTGAATGGCCACAACCCCCAACCCAAATACCTGATTATTGTGAAAAGACCGGGAATTGAAAAGGGGAAAGCCACAAACCTACCTGGTGATGAGAGAAGATATTCTAAAGCAATTACTTCGGAGATATTCCTCCTTTCACAAGCTTCAAGCATCCTTTGGTTGGTTGCTACGTTTCAGGGAATACCTACGGTCGCGTGTGTCCAAGGTGCCACTTCGTAAAGGCAGCTTGACGACTGGAGACATTTCCAAAGCAACAAGAACAATAGTCCGAATTGTTCAAGCGCATACCTTTCCAAAGGAGTTAGAAATGCTGTCTGAAAAGCAATTAACAAATTCACCAGATTCAACCCGTTCACGATCTTCCAAGAAGAAGTTGGCATGTGTTGTTACCTCAGTCCGTTACGAAAGCTTAGCCCATTTATCCATAACGGGGTTATATGTGTCGGAGGACGTCTTGAGAGAGCTCCAATTGGCTTTGATGCAAAGCACCCAATGGTCCTGCCCGGCAGGTGTTTCGTCACCGACCTGATCATCAAACAATATCATGAAGCAGAAGGCCACGTGGGCGCAAGTCAGGTCTTAACCAGCATTAGACGCAAATTTTGGATTTTACAAGGACATGCAGCTGTTCGGCGTGTTGTTGGCAAGTGTTTCAAATGTCGACGTTGGAATGCTAAGCCATGCGAACAAGTGATGGCCCCTCTTCCCAGTTCCAGAGTGACTCCGCAATCGCCTCCGTTTTCTTCCGTGGGAGTGGATTACTTCGGCCCAATATTCGTCAAGATGAAACGAAGTCATGTGAAGAGATAAGGTTGCCTGTTCACGTGTTCAGCTGTCCGTGCAGTGCATATTGAGATTGCGCACGACTTATCTAGCGATTCGTTTATACAAGCCTTCACCAGGTTTGTTAGTAGACGTGGATCACCAGTTGAAGTCTTCAGCGATAATGGAACTAACTTTAGAGGAGCAGAAATGGAGATACGAACAGCTATGGAGAAATGGAACATTGACCAAATCGACAATTGTCTCAGAGGACGAGGAGTGTCGTGGCATTTCAACCCACCTTCCGCAAGTCACGCAGGTGGAATCTGGGAACGAATTATTCGCTCCATACGCAAGATTCTTCGCTCTCTCCTTGGTGAACAGTTGGTTGATGATGAGACTCTCCTTACTTTCATGGCAGAGGTCGAGAAGATCCTTAACGATTGTCCTCTTACGCCGCCGTCTAGCGATCCAAAGGACCTCGACCCCTTGACTCCAAGCAAATTGCTGCTACTTCGTCCAAACGTTTGTGAGTCCCCAAGTGGTTCGGAACGTGTTGTGTCGTATGCCTCTAAACGCTGGAAGCAAGCCCATTACTTGGCAGATGTATTTTGGAAGCGATGGATTCGCGAATACTTACCAACTCTTCAGCTAAAGCAGAAATGGCTCCGTCCTCGCCCAAACTTAGCAGTTGGTGACGTAGTCCTCGTCGTTGACGAAGCCTCTCCTCGCGGTCGCTGGCCAAAAGGGATTGTGCAGGAAGTGTTCCCAGACAAACACGGAATTGTCAGACACGTCTTGGTCAGGACAGCTTCTTCGGTTTTACGGCGTGACGTGCGCAAACTTTGTCTCTTAGAAGGAACTTTATACTAAAAGATTGACTTGAAAACGAAACTTTAATGTGCTTTAAACTTAGGCGAATGCTTTAGTTTACTTAGTTTTGGAAAGGCTTTACCGTATGCGCCTTTCGGGGGCCGGTATGTTACCGCAGTTGCGTAACCGTGTCAATACTTTTGTTTTTCCTTTTGTTTCATTACGTAACTTTTTCATGTCCATGTACGCTCACACCTCTTTTGTTTGTCTTAGTTTTTAAAAGCCAATCCTTTTGTGCAAGTTTTTCATTTTCGCCTCGTTGCTTATAGTGTATGCCAGGTTGTTTAGTTTTGTTTTTCGCTGCTGGTAGTTTTCTTCTGTGTCGTACGTAGAGTCACCGATAAGGTACGTTTGTTTTTTGGCCGCATGTTTCCTGTATTGTTGCAAGCTTTCTGTCGTCTTATTCTTAATATATTTTTTTCGTAATCTTCCTTTAGAACCGTTCTGGGACGGAGTTTGTGTACCGTACGGGACGAGTATCAAAGTGACATAAATAAAGTAGAGTGCTGAGTTCGTATACAGCGGCTACAGTGCATTGTAGTTGTTTGAGTTAAAATTGTTTCATGTAAAATTAACTCCTTGCGAAGCAATGTAATATTTACTTGTGAAAATGTAAATAAAAAAGCCAAGCTTCAGTGAAAACTGGATCCTTAAATTCATTGCTTACCGTTTTCATAACTTGTCCAACTCTTTTGCTAACACCTCCATGTCAATAATTCGTGACCCGACTACATGCTACACGTACTTCCCGACTGTTTTCCTTGCCTGAGTCCTGTGTGTACATGTATGATGAAGTTTGGATTTTTTAAATACGTTTATGACATTCAACAGCCAATGAATCGAAAGTATTTAAAGCCATGTGTAGTAAGGTGAAGTGTAGTGTTGGAAATTTTTACGTACCAAATTCTACCGTCTTGTTTGTTTTTCGCGCGTTCTTGAGCATCATCCTCAAAACGACGCTTCTTTGCTGACTTTTTTTGCCTGAGTCATCTTGTTGACGAAAAGCACACTGTTCTCAACGCTCTTTTTAGAAGCAAACTTCCCCTTTTTATCCGCAAATAGCCGCATTCAGCTTCAGAAGAGAGATTTACTTTTTCATTTGAGGCCGCCATTGTTGTTTACAACTCCCACGGCTCGCGCCTCGTAACTTCGCGGGAGGATCGCCAAGAACACGCACGGGATACATGCATTTGGAGATCCACTCTTCGCACGGTCAAAAAAAAAAAAACCCTTTCGAGCCTCCTTAAGTCAGGTATGGGAACCCCAAACCAAAAGAGGCTTAATTTTACGCGCGCTTTCTGCGGCTCGAGATTTCACATTCAGTTGGTTTCTTCATTTTGAACAAAACAAGTTCTTCGAAGTTCGAAGTTCAGTTTCTGTCTTTTAATTAGCGTAAAAGGCATAGAAACCATGTGAATTTTTAACTGATAAAATGAAACAGCAAAAGGTTTTTCTCAGGAAATTCTTAAAATTTGGATCCACTGTTATGGCGACCGGATTGTGTGGTTGAAAAACAAAATAATTGAATGCTTCAAGGTCTTATTCACTTTACCGCGGCATCTTGCAGCTCACCATGAAAGCTCACTTAACAACTCACCGGCATTAATGGGAGGAACGAGTAGCGCAAACTTGGTGGAAGAAGTTCTTTCTTTGGACAAACCCTTTGCTGTTTTTGTACATGCATGTTTTTACTACAGTGGATCGATGCGTATTTTCAAGTGGTAGAAAGTTTGACAACACAGGTAACTTAAATAAATTGAAGCTTAGCATTTAGTTTAATCGTTTTGACCGTTGTTATTTTTGTTCAGGAATGAAACTTGTATTTTTGTCTCGACTGGATATAATAATAATAATAATAATAATAATAATAATAACAATAATAATAACTTTATTTGTATAGCGGTATATACAAAAACTCTATATCGCTTTACAATCATAACTAACTAACGATAGCACTAAAACAAAAAGTCAATTGAAAGCAAGTCTAAAAAGATAAGTTTTCAATCTAGATTTAAAAACATCGACTGATCGACTTAATTTAATGTCTAAAGGAATATCATTCCACTGCTTTGGGGTAGCGACCGAAAAGGCCCTATCCCCATAGATCTTCAGGCGCACATTCGGTACCTCTAATAAATGTTTGCCAGCTGACCTAAGATTTCTTGTGGGGGTTATATGGGACTATAACTTGACTTAAATACGGAGGCGCCAGATTATTGAGAGCTTTAAAAGTTAATAGTAATACTTTAAAGGTAATTCGCTGCTCCACAGGTAACCAGTGTAGCTCCTTAAGGACGAGGCGAATGTGCGCAGCCCTAGGTTGCCCAGCTATAAGGCGTGCAGAGCAGTTTTGAACGCGCTGGAGCTTCTGAATAATATACTCCGGTGACCCGAGGAGCAACGAGTTATAATTGTCCAGTCGACAAATAACAGAAGCATGGACGAGGGTCTTTGTACTCTCAGAAGTCAAATACATTCTAATCTTCGCGATATTCCGAAGATGAAATAAAGCAGATTTCCAAACGGAACTCACATGCTTATCCAGTGACAAAAACTCATCGAAAACTACTCCTATGTTCCTAGCTTTGTCAGACCGCTCTACACAATGATCACCAACCAGAATATTATCTAAAGATGGCGTAGCCGATATTTTGAACTGATAACGAGCAGTTCCGTCTTGTCCCTGCTCAATTTAAGTTTGTTACAAGACATCTAATGGTCGATATCTCTAACACAAGACTCAACCTGAGAGACAGAATAAGCTTGATCATCCCCACTGAGAGAATTGAAAGACAGATACAACTGAGTATCATCAGCATAGAAATGATAGCCCACGTTGTATTGTCTGACAATATCCCCCAATGGGAGGTATAGAGCAGATATAAAATCGGTCCAAGCACGGAGCCCTGTGGTACTCCGCACGACAGCGAACGCGTGACAGACCGCGCACCACGAATGCTCACAAAATGAGTTCTGTCGCTCAGGTATGATTTAAACCAGGCCAGAGCTAGATCGCAAAGACCGAAGCGGTTTGCTAATCTCTCAATCAGTATAGTGTGATCAGCCGTATCGAAAGCGGCCGATAGATCTAATAAAAGTAAGATGACAGTCCTATTCCTATCAACGTCTAGGATAATATCATTTAAAAACTTTGACTAAAGCTTTTTCGGTACTATGAAATTGTTTATATGCAGATTGTAGTATTTCATCAAGTCCATTACTAGAAATGTAATTAATCAACTGAGATGCCACCACCTTCTCAGTAAGTTTAGACATGAACATCAAATTTGAAATAGGACGAAAATTCGAAAAAACTTCAACATCAATTGTGGGCTTTTTGAGAAGAGGATTCAACAATGCAAGCTTAAAACAGTCTGGAAAAACAGCTGAACATACAGACTGATTTACAATTTGAGTCATAACAGGCAAAAGAACTGATGTGCACTGCTTCAAAACAGAAGCAGGGACGGGATCGAGAGGACAGGACTTGATAGTCATCATACTAAGTAATTCCGAGACATCAGACAATGTTACAGACTTAAAACATGACAAGGCACATTGATGGACAATGGCATCGGACTCCACAACAATATCAGATGTGGAGTCAAGTGAGTTTCGCAAAACTGTAATCTTCTCACCAAAGAAGTCAATGAACATGTTAGCAAGATCACCATCGGACGCACACCCTGAAGGATACTCCGCGGGCACGCGCTTATGTAGGAGCTTATTTACCGTATTGAAAAGAGTTCGGGGATTATTACTACTCTCCCGTATAATGCCTGAGTAATAATCAACTTTCGTTTTCTTGATCAAAGCGTTCACTCTAAGGCACTGTTCCTTAAATCTAGAATAATCCGATTCTCGTTTTGAAGAACGCCAGCGCCGCTCGAGAGCTCTGCGCTTTTTCTTTTCAGATCGTATTTCCTCAGTGTACCATAGGGCGGTTTGGCGGAGAGTAATGGTCTTAGTCTTCAGAGGCGTGTGTCTGTCCAACAACGACTTTAATGTAGTGTTATACTCATAAACAAGTTCACCGAGACTAAAAGAAGCAGCATCCCTTACTAGCCTGGTGCTCTCCAACTGAACACAAAACTCGCTAAAATCGATATCACGAATTTTGCGATATGAGATTCGTTTACGCTCGAGTGTTATTTTAACAAGGTCCAACAGACTGTGTACAGCAAGATGATCCGAGACAAAAGGAGTGTCCACAATACAGCGGCCAACTAATTTCTCCTGAGCTCTCGTTATAATCAAATCGAGTATGTGAACTCTCTTATGAGTCGCTTCAGAGACGTGCTGGGTCAAATCAAACGATTCCAGAACTTGTAAGAATCGTCGAGCATCGCAATCATTAGGCTCATCAATATGAAAACTAAAGTCGCTAGCGACTAACAGGGCACTAGTAGTCGAAACAAGTCCCTCCAGAAAATAACTAAACTCCTCCAAAAACAATCTGACCGTGAATCCATTCTCAGGACTAGGTGGAGCTCGGTAAATAACGACAAGCCTAAGATTATGATTGTAAACTGATGTAATATGAATATTAATAAGTTCAAAACTCCTGTGGATCATTTGTACATCCCTCTTGACCTTAAAACATCTCCTGTAAACTAGAGCAACTCCACCACTGTCAGCATAATTCCTTTGTAACTGCTCAATCTTGTACCCTTCAGGACAAATGTTACGACAGTAGAATTCGTCCAAAGAATCATCAGTGAGCCACGTCTCAGTGATGGCGAATAAATTGATATCATGTTCAACAATGTAATCCCTCAATAACAGAGTCTTCTTGCGGATTGAGCGAGCATTCAAAAGGACAAATTTCAGAGGTTGTTGGCGTTGCTGGTGATTCGACAGTTGAGGAGCACGGGAACAACCTACTTGCTTTGGGCACAAAGAAGTAGCTAGTCAAATTGTTTGTTTGTTGTTTGGCAAGCGAACGAGTGGTTTTCCTCCGCTAGGCTGACTGTACATGTTTTTCGACGTTGGGGTTTCTTCTGTTTAAGAACTGAAAGAAACGTTTGCACTTATGTTATTAACACGTAATCGCAATGAGTCCTCGTAAAATTAAGGATTAGTATCACTTATGTTTTGCGCGACGAGGGTAATTTCAGCAACTTTCTAAAAACTGGCACAAGTGATATTAATCCTTAATTTTACTCGGCCTCATGCGATTACCTTTCCAAACTATTTGGATTTTTTTCCTTTTTCTCTTTTCTAAGACATTTAAGCTTATGTCTAAGCTTAACTTACTAAGAAAGATGTAAATATTTTCATCCATTATCGTGTTTGTCAAGCATAACGTCAAGCATAACGTTTGGTGGCTAAACGCAAAACAATTTACACGGGACCAAGTGAGTCCAAAAAATGATTTGTACGTATTATTGCTGCAATATTCGACGTTACGCGGCTCATTTGGTTGCTTTTTACCGTTTGTGAACGATTTTTTTGGGGGGTGGCTAAACGATCAAATATATGTTCGTAATGCGAAATTTTGGATGAACATGTTTGATCAATCATGGAAAGCCATTTAATTCACTATTGTGAGAGGTGGCTAACCGTCAAACATGCTCTTCCAGCGATGTTGGATGAAAATATTTATCGTTCTTTGATTGCTGAATTTGTTTTCGAACAAACACACGCGTCGACTGCATTGTTTTCTTGTAATGTATTGAGGTTTTTTAACCGCGGTCAATTCCTGTTGACTGCTCTAAACATAAACAAGGGCCATAATGGCTTTTATCTCCGGGAAAATTGCAGGATGTAGCTTGGAGAGGACGTGCAATGCTGTCATTGCTACTTGTCGTTTGACATAAGAACCAAGATCAAAGGGTCGTGAACGCAAATATGAGATTTCAAACTTAATGGCCGAAGGATAAAGCGACAATGATTTATCCTGTGATTTTGAGTCTTGTAAACATCGATATTAAAGTACGGTTCCATTTTGGGATATTGTCTCCCACCTGTTCCAGTTAAAATTTCTCTGATATTCAAAAGCTTTTGGCCACTATTAGGCTGTTCTGACTTTTTTTAAGCTTGTGTTAGGCCTAGACAAAAAAAGCCGGATTTTTTTAGGATTTTTAGAGCATCAGGAGATTTTTAGACATTTTGCGGATTTTTAGAACGAAATGGGATTTGTAGGGAATTTTTAGATGATTTTGAAGAAAAATTGTTCTATTTTCTTTTCCGCTTTATTGAAATTTCTATGAAATGATGTTTTTGCCCCAATCAGTTTACTAATTGGTGCCTGTTAGGGCCTGTTCACATGGAGGTGGGGGACCCCAGGCAGGTGAGGTCCCCCACCTAGGTTTGGTCCATAAAAGCTAGTGTTCACATGCAACCCCGGGGCGCTGGGGTGAGGTTAAAGATGCTATCGCGTGCTCGCTAGGAACGTATATTCTTGGTTTGCACATGATGTCATCAAAAACTAAAACTCAAGAGTAAACAGATTTTTGCTTTTTTATCTTCATCATGTAAAAGACATATTATAAATGTATCTGCTTCCACGTTTTCAGCTCGTACCTTGCTTTGTTTTGAAAATAGAGCAGTTTGAAGTTTATAGTTTTTCACAGTGTGTGACAACAGATGTCTTACTATAAGCGTATCACGTAAATGAAAACATCGATTCACCGTGTGTTTTTGAGGTTTTAAAAGCCAATATGACAAGAGAACCGTCTATGTGAAAGTTTGCTTGCTCAACAGAGCGGAGAAAGCCTTTGAGATAGCTTAAGTAAGTTCCAGATGTTCTTCACTCGTTTCCGGTCGCCATGTTGGAGCTCATCAATAAGTTTGAGTGGTACATTTTGACGAATAACTCGAGTACGGGACGTTGCACAGCCATGAAGCTTGGGTATATTGTTTATTTATTACTCTTCTACAATATCTCAATTTCTTCACTTTATCTGTTGAATGGTTGACGATTTTATTTTTTTACTTGCGTGACTTACGCGTGACTGAAAAAAGAATTCAGGGATAATTGCACGGATGAACCTCAACCCACCCCACCTCCAGTATTCACATGGAGAAAACTCACCTCAGGTAGGCGGGTTGCCCGCCCTGGCTGACCGAGTAACCCGCCTGGGTGAGGTACCCCACCTTACATGTGAACGCTATCGAGAAAAAAAGAGAGATTGTATGGAGAGCGTGGTAACCCCACCTAGGTGAGGGACCTCACCTGCCTGGGGTCCCCCACCTCCATGTGAACAGGCCCTTAAACTACAATCCAATTGCGCAACGGTGTTTCCTATTCCTAATGAATCATTCCAAGGGAAGTAAGTTTCAAACATGGCGCCGGGAGGAGTCAAGTGAAGCTTCAGTGAGTTCAAGTTCTATTAAAGATGACGTAGACCCCAGTGTTTCTCGAGAAAGACAGGTACTACCGATGCTTAAAGCACCCAGAGAAAATACAGAGTTTTAGAAAATTTTGGGATATTTAGGGATTTTTAGAAAATTTTGGGATATTAAGAGCATTTTTCGGGATATTTGTGTCTAGGTCTAGCTTGTGTTTCGTGTACCGAGATCACTAATTTGTTGATTTCAAAGAGAAACCAAAAACTGTTTTATCTGATAAGAGTCTGATAAGACTAACAGCGTATTCCCGAACATTGAGACGGCACGAGAGAATGATTTAGACACTCGTTACAGGAATTCTCATATGCTCAAGGACTCTTCTGATATTCAAAAGCTTTTGGCAGGAGGCAGGAGTGGTCGAGCGGTTAGTGCGCTGGATTTCAATGCGGTTATCTCGGGTTCAAATCCCGCTCTGGCCGCTAGCTGGTGTTGTTCTGGGTAGTCCCTGGTTCAACTCCTCGGTCATCCTTGTAAATTTAGCCAACTGATTTGCCCCCGGCCAGTTGAGATTCTTATCATGTTGAGTTTATTTGAATTATTTGTTTCTTACATGGTTTGTATTTGTATCATTATCCCTGAAAAGCACCGATGGGGGGAGGATAATTAAGTAATTATTATTAATTATTATTTGGTCACGTGTACCGGGATCACTGAGGCAACCAAAAACTGTTTTATCTGATAAGAGTCTGATAAGAATAGCGTATTACCGAACATTGCTCAAGACGGCACGAGAGAATGATTTCGACACCCGTAACAAGAATTTTCATATGCTGAAAGACTCTTCGTCGTTGCTGGGTAAAAATTTTCGCTTTCATTCGCTGACACTTTATGTTTTCACCTATCTGAATGCTAACAAATGATCGTGCTGTGATCTGTTCAATCAAGCGTAGCGCGGTGATACCATCTCCTGTGAAATGCGTCTCTGACAATTTTCAGTTGTCAAAAGATTTTAAATCTTGTAAAGCCTCTGCAAAATATACCTCATTTATTTTGTCTTTGCTCTGAGCTGCTGTACTTCGAGCAAAATAATTTCGAACTAACTTTGGCTCACAAAATGTGCGTTTTGTTATCATTAACAGGATATTTTGTTTCGTCTGTATGCACATTTTTGGCGTCTGTTCACAGAATATTTCCGGCAGTTTTATTGCGGATTTTCCAGCCAGTTTATCGGCGGTAATTTAAAAGCGACTGTGATAGGTTATCTGCTTGTTTATTATAACAACGGCATGGACAACAGCCTTTAGAAGGCTTGTTTATTGTCTTATGTATCCTTTGTTACCACACGCGTATGTAAATGAGGAAGCGATCAACAAACAAAAGGGTCCGTGTATAACACGCAGAGTCTTGGGAAAAAAGTGCGCATTATACACGGGTAAATACGGCTAAGCAACAGAGCTAGATTGTAACAAGTAGACAAAATGCTATAAAAAGTAAAAGATGTCAAGCAAGTAAAGTACACTTACCACACTTAAAACCTCTTTTCACTGAGGCGCACTCTCGGGGCATTCAAAATGGCGACTGAACAAACTTTGGGCGCTGTCCCGTTGATGACGTAACACTGAGCATGCGTATTATGAGCAAAGTCGTTTTGTGCGCCAACTGCATTTCTAAGCTCGGGCTAAGCCCCGAGCAAATATTGGCGCAAGGAAAGTCATGCGGTGTTGCTCAATACCATTAAAAAATAATAATAATCGTGGAGCTCCGCTTTTAGGCTTGGCTAAATCTATATATTAGTGTTTTAAATTCGATTTTGTCGCTATGTCTCTTTATCGACTGCCATTTTGATGCCCCATCGGGCATTCTAGCTTTACCGTCAGTTTGCAGCTTGCCTAAACTGCGTGAAAATTTCTTTCTCTTTCTCGCCGAGATGTCCGCGGTGATCGATAAGGACTATACCGCTTTTGTTTCCTCCTGTGTTTTAATTCGGAGCTCAAAGTTTTCCTCCTTTCTTCAAGCCGACAATAAATCTTTTCTTGTGGATATTTTATCACCATTCTCACCACATAATCAGCTAATTTTATCAATAATGGATCGTTCAATACTTTGCTGTTTTGATTTTAAAGCTGTGAACGGATTGTTCATGGTTTTAATGAAGAAATATGCAAGTTGAATTTGTACCCAATTGCTATGCTACTCGGCGCGATGAACCAGATCAAAAGCCCGATAAAAATAATTGACTAATCAGAGGCATCATTTTACAATGGCGCGATTTCAAAACCAAAACAAACGAACGCGTAGGATCAAGGGTGATAATGGGCCTTAAGTTTTAGAGAAGAATGAGTCCGCCTGGGAACGTCCCGTGATTTGCGTCGCTTTTCAATCTGCGCAAAGGTTATTTTGAGTTATGCAAATTTACCGTACTGGAAATAGTTATCGATTCCCAATATATACATATCGAAATCAGCCGAAGATTGATATCGATTGTAGTGATTGATATGATTTTATCGATCTTCGCTTCGTGGGAGCCCCTCTATGTGTAAGCATTTCATCAACACCTGATTCCCTGATCAAACTGTGTCTTTTTACATTAAAAAAAAAAAAAAAACACTAAAGAACAGCGACATTCTATACATAAATTAAGTACGAAAGAGCGAATTCCCAATAAATAATATGCAATCTCTTTAACGTTGGACTTCCAGGAATTGGTTGAAATATTCCGAGAAACGGAATATGAGTCTAGGCTTCGCAGCAATTATATGAAAATGATCATATGTGCAGTAGTAGCGCTACCGCCATTTCTGTTTTTGTAATCAGTATAGTCTTTCTTTCTCACGCTTATATATTCTAGTAATAGTAATAACATCTAACCTTGTCGTCCAACAGTACTGTCAATTTAAGCCCTATAATGATTTTATGTACACTGTATATATGTTGGACCTGTCTATTGTTCCACTCGACTCGATTAGCTCTGCTATACTCGGGTGGACAAACCAGTTGCGATTTTGTTATTAGTCATAATAAATGAATTGTTGTCATTGTCGTGTTCCGAATGTGCGGTCCAGGCCTCCAAGCTCGCCCTTCCATCTCTTCCCCTTTTACCATTTTATGGTTAGTACATTAGTAGGTACAACATATGTTGTAGTTCAATTTTATACTTGGTTTAATTTTTATTTTCTTTTGTCCTTGTGTAAGATGATGTATTATAATGAGTACAAAACAAAGGAAAATCAAATTGAACCAATGAAGGACATAATTGAAACACAATAAGTACATTAGTAGTTATTAGTTAGTTGCAAACAAACGTCTCTCTATCTTGTGTCTTTGGTGGACGTAATCTTCCTTCGAGGTTTGTCACCAAACGCAAGGTTTTGTTCCCTTTCGGCATCTGCACCGCGCACTCGTCCACCGTCCATTTCTGTAACTGCGTCCGACCGTTCTGCTGCTCCCGGCACGTTTGCGACATCCTGTCGGGGTACGCCTGGTTCGAATGCAGATTCACAACACAGGACTGATTCCCTGCACCCGTTTTTGAGCAACTTCCAATCCGTGTAGTTTCTTGTAGAATATTTTGGCTGTTCTTGGCAGTTATCATGCATGCTTCCCTTGACCCCTATGACGACCGTGGTAACAGGGTCATAGTGGGTCTTTAAATCGTTCTTGCATTCCTGTCTACACAAAACCGTGTCCCTTACTTGAATTTTCATCACCGCTCTGTGTCTTCTCTTATCAGCGTATATCTTCATTTCCTCTTTCGTCTTTCTGTCATGTTTACCGACCTTCGAGTCGTCAGTGTATTTGAGTTGTTTCTTGATCTCTGGGTATTTCCCGTACTTCGCGGCCGAAAATGAGTTTATTCGGACTCACTTCCGTGGTTGCATGTTGAGTTGCTCTGTACGCTCTAACTCCCCTGTGCACTTCCTCCCGCATCTGTCTGCCATGCAGAGAGTCCATACGTGCAGTCTTCTTCACTCTTTGCATGAATCTCTCCACATCACCATTAGCCTCCGATAATGCAAGCCTGAATTAACATCATTTTAACCGGCCCAGTTCTGTACAAAAATGACTGACGTATATTACCGAACAAACTGTATTATGTACCATTGCCTTTACCATTTACCTACTTTCTCCACATTACAGTTTTCCGTAACCATCTGCTTAGCTAGCAAATGTTTTGCTATCTTTATGACTGCAACTTTAAGCTCTCGTAACCGCCAGCAGTAAAGTATCGGATTTATTGACGACGGTTCATGAAAACCATTGTTGAAGCGAAAGTCCACTATGTTTTCCAATCCTTGTATATCGTTGCGAACAAACTCATCAAAACAAAATTCGGGAAGTAACTTATAACCATACAGATATAAAACAGAAAAGTATTCAATGCACTTTTTTTCAGTCGCGCCATATGCATCCTGTCTGCAGCATCTGAGCCTTCGACTGCCAATTGTTGAATATGAATCTGTGACTGATGCTGAAAAACAATTCTGTAAATTCGGATGTAAAAAACTGTGCAAACGCCAAGGCAGATACAGCTGAAAATACCTGCCATTAGGTGGTCGTAGTTGATAGAGAAACTTATTCCATTTGTAGAATCCTAAGCTCAGTAGCATGGTTACCCAAATAATTGCAATGGTATATCTCATACGGGTCTCGGTTACTAACGCAGCATATCTCATGTTATAAAGTAATGCCATGTAGCAGTCCACAGTTATGGCTGTTATGGTACCGAGGGAAACTCCACACACAAAGCACCCAAACATCGCCGAAAGACGGTATAAGAGAACGTCTCGTGCTCTTAGGGTCTTTAATTCATCGGCGATATCCAGAGGCTGGGCAATAAAACCAACAAGAAGATCCGAAACAGCAAGACTACAGAGCATAGTCATTGAAGGCGAACGAATGGAAGGAGTTCTGAATACGGCGGCCAACACCAAAGAATTACCAATGATGGAAATGAGTATTAACGGGGCATTAAGGACGCAGTTTAAGATGATGATGTTTTCATGAGCCGTGGTGTTGTTGTCGTTTTTAAAACTGTAGTTCATGTTATCACGTTGCATCATGAACCCAATTTCATGAACACATCGCGCAACGCGTGCAACAGAGTTTCATTTACTATCCAGCTGCTGCTAGGATCGAACCCACTTAACTTTCAATTTCACGTTTTCCCTATAAAAAAGCACACACTTCGCAACAACTTGGGAAAAATCGACGAGGAAATTTTCGAATATTACCGTCGCAAATCTTTTAAGGCAGAAGCATCGGCTTCTCCTGAGAAACGAATTCTCTTAGACGAATCTGGTCCTCTTCGCCGAACGATCATGGCCACTCGCTAGTTTTAATAACGCTATATTCAACACTCGTCAAGGTCTTCCCCACTCATTCTACACGCGTAATTACCAATTCTCCTGTTAGGCCTGCAGTCTAAGCGAGTAGCTTAAGAGTCTGAAAATGAACATAAGACTGGTGCAAGTCAAGGTTCAGTGGCCGAGTGACAGGCTGACTGAAAAGCTGGAAAGCTTGGGGAAAATATTAATGTTGTATTGGGTTACATATGGCCAGACGTCTACAGCGGTGGATAATGTTTCATTATTTATGCAAAATTTAAGACCAAACAGCGGGATATTGGAACACGATTAGCGACCCTGTTTCGCAGACGTCCCTTTTCCGCGTGCAGCTAAGGCTTCAGACAAGGAATGTCTTGTGAAAGCCAATTGCTCGAACTCACTTTAACCTTACAAGCAAATTTAACTGCAAGAGCACAAACAGACCTTATAATTATGGACTTCTCCAAGGCCTTTGATAAGGTGTGTCACAAGAAATTACTTTCAAAGCTGGATGTTTATGGGGTACGTAGTAACACCTTACAGTGGATTTCCTGTTTCCTTGAGGGTCGCCAGCAGTGTGTAGTTGTGGATGGGGCCCAGTCATCCTACATCGATGTCCTTTCAGGGGTTCCACAAGGGTCTGTTATTGACCCCACTCTCTTCTTGGTTTATATCAATGACCTACCAGATTATGTCAGCTTCATAGTACGCCTTTCTGCAGATGACACAGCTATGTATCTCACAATCCACTCTGAGGAACAGTGTGCACAACTACAAGTTGATCTGGACATGTTACAAGTTTGGGAGGAAGGCTGGCTAATGGGGTTTAATCCCGAAAAGTGTGAAATTCTACGGATTTCTAGAAAGAAAACAGTCATCTCGTACGACTACACTCTCCATGGCAAAGTTCTTAGATCTGTGAAAAGTGCAAGGTATCTTGGGGTTGAACTGTCTCACGATCTAAAATGGAATGCTCAAATCCCCAAGGCCACTGCAAAAGCAAATCGCACCTTAGGGTTTCTGAAACGAAACCTGAGGGTTATGTCATGTGCACTTAAACAACGGACATACTTCAGTCTTGTTCGCCCCCAAGTAGAATATTGTTCAAGCACCTGGGACCCCAGGCAGGGTATCAAAAACAATGGGGCCTATAGAGTGGAAATGGTGCAACGTCGTGCCGCTAGGTGGGCTAATTGTCACGCTACCATCCGACAGCTAGTGTAACAGACATGCTATCAGAGCTCGGGTGGCGCTCACTCCAGCAGAGACGCTGTGACTCACGTTTGGTGCTTTTGTACAAGATAACCCATGGACTTGTCGCTTCCGATTTCCCAGACCAACTCCAGCGCCCTACAGGAAGTTCACGTCACACCTACGACCACTCCTTCCGCCCCATAGCCTGCACTACATGATCCCATCAACTCTCCTTTTTTTCCAAGAACAATTCTACCATGGAACAATATCCTGCCAGACCTGTTTATTAACTGTAATACTAGTGACATTTGTCGTTCTCGAATTTCATGTCTTACACATTAATTTACTTTAAGGAGAAGAAAAGAAAGGGAGTTTTGTTGTTGTTGTTGTTGTTGATGTTAAATTTTTATCCGTTGACCGCCCGGCAAATAATCCTCTTATGAGGCGTTGCCCTTTTCGAAAAATACAGTTTAAACGTGGTTACCCTGCTAGCAGAGGTTTCTTTCTGGCAAGTCTTTTAGCATGTACGAAGTCGTTCGCGTCTCTTGTATTTCTCCTAGTCGGCTTGTTTACTTCCCCGAGAGAAACCTCTTCCACGAGCCGCTTACATTTCCCGTTAGGCATGCGCTTTAGATACCTCCAAGTTCTTATAGGTAGAATACGTGACAAGCAGGTTAAAAACCAGTTTAAACGAGATTGTCAACTCATGCGCAACTATATTTTACTGATTTGCTGTGCAAAAATGAGCCTTCGTGAGATTTACGTCATAATCCCTGTAGTAACTTGATTATGATTGTGATGTCAAAAGACTTGTCAGAAAGAAACCTCTGCTAGCAGGTTAAAACTTGGTGAGATTTTGCGTTTGAGAACGAATTAACTGTGCGATATGGGCGTCGTTAAAGTCTCAGTACTGTCTGATTTTACGTGCAATGACCACAAAAGTTGATTTGGTAAATATATAAGACATAATTTAACTGATTGTGGTGCTTGTTTTACGCAGAGGTTGCAATTTCGTGCTAAACCGTTGTTTAAAGTTATGCGAGTTCAGGGCTTGATACGGCTTGACAGCGACTTTCGCCGTGTTGGGTGAACTTAAAATCCCTTTAAAAAGCTTCAAATATATAAGAGATCCGATCAAGCGGATTGTGATCTTAGTACATCAAGCACTTGAAAATCTTGCAACACACAAGAAACCAACAAAATCTATTTTTCAAGCTGGACTGGCCAGACCGCTTTTACGGGGAATGCCTCGTAAGATTTCCATCTAAAGCTTGAAGAAAAATGCGGGAATGAACTTGAACCGTTAAAAGTTTAGTTTTAATATAGTACTTGAAAGCGCTCGTATAGATTGTTGTCTAATTTCGCGGCATAAAAGATGTAGGAATGAGTAGTTTACACTCTTTAAGCATCGCTATGAAGTATCTGACTGTATTTCCACATAACTGACTTTTGCAAGATGAACGACCATGAATTATCGTCTCTGTGGTAACAGGTATTGCTTGGAAACCAGTGAGAAAATAAACTTTGGACTTACGTCGACAAGGTGTTGTAGTGTCAAGGAAATTGAAGCTTTTTTTCTATAAAGAGAAAATTTTAATTTCAACAGGTACATCTCAGAGGCAAAAACTCTGATGCGAGCCTCCCAAAGCTATCTGAAGACAGTTTGCGCGCAGGCGTCTTCCGAGTTTTGTTTCTTTGTATGAAAATGGACAAGATATACCAGCAGCTTTAAGAGGGATCCCGAAAGAACGATTTAGAGCTATCAAACTCCACTCCTTTCTTATCGATATTTTCAAACAACATGATGATTGCATCGATATCTCCCAAATTACAACAACCTTAAAGAAATACAGATTTTAAGTTCATACAACTTTATTTTAATTTATTACTTCTAATAGTTGATCAGTGCTTAACTTCTTGGAAATGTTTAATTATGATTTAACTGTCCTGAGTGTAATATAAGTTAACAATGAAAATTGTAACGTTACGTAATGTTTCATCTTTTTTTCTTTCTATTTCTTTATGAATGACTACCCCGCCTAGATTAGTTAGTGGTATTTGCGGATCAGTCTTGTTTGTAACTGTTGTTTGCTTATATATGTTGAATGACGTGTGTTTGATGAAACGTTTCGTCAATCAGCCAACCCAACATCGATTTCAAATTAACAACTCTGCTGGCTTTCTTTGTGTGATTTATTTTTTTTCTCAGTCTGATGTACAAAGACTCGCGGATCTTGTTGAGTTGTCTCCAAACTATCCGGCTTTGAATGAAAAAAAAAAATCAAGTCACCAATTAACTAGATGAAAATGAGGTTGTCTGTTTTAAAGCAGCTTGAAATTTACTGCCACTAACAGTATGACCGTATGCGACAACCGTGCGTCTAAATTATATAACACCTCATTTCCGAGTTAACCATAGCTTCTTATATTTAGGAAACGACGTACAGTGCACCGCTCTTCATTTGAAAATGAATCTTCACTAATGCAAAGCAACTAAGATACAAATTAACTCTAACATCAGAACGACTGGATAAATATTGTAACGGAGCCTATTTTACTTCTATAACCTCCCCTGGCTGTCAGTTTCAATCTTTTGAATGCAAGCCTGAATCAACATCATTTTAACCGGATCAGTTCTGTGCTCTCTTGTGGACGTATACTACTGAACAAACTGTATTACGTGCCATTGCCTCTACCATTTACCCATTTATTTCATTTATTTATTTATTTGCCACACACAATGAACTGGAATGATTAATAAATTACAATGATTAATACACAGAAATTGCAGTGGTAAACAAGAAAAAACAGATAGGAAAAAAGGAAATAAAAAACAATTGCGAGGGAACCTAATAAAAACCATGGGGCTTGTAGAACTTAGGTTCCCTCCCAAGAAATAATAGATAACTAAACCAAGACAACATGGTAACACAAGTACAGACAAGTCATATTTCTACACATAACAGAATTAACAATTACTGATAATAGATGTTTTAAGTTTTTTTCCTAAAAGATGCAAGAGATGAGGAGCCAGTAATCTCAGGAGAAATTTTGGACCTTGACAGAAGAGAGAGAATTGCCGGATATTTGTTCTAGATAATGGTAGACGAAAGAAGGCTGCACACCTTGTATTGTAGCTATGGATTTGGCTGTTTGTTGGAAAAAAAAGTTTTCAAATTTTCGAGGGAGAATAGAGTTTTTAAACGAGTACATCAACTGACTTAGATGTAACAGATGAATGCCTTGAAATTTGAGCAAGTTAAGTTTCTTAAAAATAGGTTCTGTATGAGCATTATAGTAAGACTTGTCCACTATCCTAACCACACGTTTTTGCAAAATTACAATTCTTTGACGGTTAGATTTATAAGCAGATCCCTAAACTAGATTACAATAGTTAAGGTAACGAAGTATCATTGATTTATACAACATGCGAAGAGAAGGTTTTGAAAGAAAGAAACTAGATCTAAAAATTACACCTGTGGAATTAGATATTTTATTTGCTAGGCTAGATATATGAGCATTCCAATTAGGGTTTTCATCTAGAACTACCCCAAGAAAGACCGTTTCATTGACCTGTGTAATGGTTCTCTCATTTATAACAACGTTAAAGTTAGAAGATTACTTTTTCTGCCATGGTTTAAATTCCAAAAATTTGTCTTAGTTATATAAGTCTAGAGATAGTCTGCTTGCTCTGAACCAATTTCACAGTTTATCGAGCAATAAAAACGTAAAGCTTGTGGGATGTGGCTGGAGTGACAAGGATACTTCACAAATTAATGTGATCAAGTAAGCTGAAGCCACTCAAAAGGCACTAAGGCCACAAGGTAGCGGGCATTATCCCTTAAATCTACCAAAGTGCCTTTTGAGTGGCTTCAGCTTACTTGATCACATTAATTTGTGAAGTTTCCTTGTCACTCCAGCCACATCCCGCAAGCTTGACGTCTTCATTGCTTGTTTTATTGATATGTGGGTACTTGAGCCTGAGCATTAGCTATGCCATGCTGATGAGGCCTAACAAGGCCGAAACAGCTGTCCATGGTTGCTAATGTTTATGCTCAATCTTTGCTTTGCTAGATTTAAGGGGTAATTCCCGCTTCCTTGTGGCCTTAGTGCCTTTTGAGTGGCTTCAGCTTACTTGATCACATTAATTTGTGAAGTATCCTTAGTGCCTTTTGAGTGGCTTCAGCTTACTTGATCACATTAACTTGTGAAGTATCCTTGTTACTCCAGCCACATCCCACAAGCTTTACGTTTTCATTGCTTATTTTATTGATATGTTGATACTTAAGCCTGAGCATTTGCTATGCCATGCTGATGAGGCCTAACAAGGCCGAAACAGCTGTCCATGGCTGCTAATGTTTGGGCACAATCTTTGCTAAATTAGATTTAAGGGGTAATGCCCGCTACTTTGTGGCCTTAGTGCCTTTTGAGTGGCTTCAGCTTACTTGATCACATTAATTTGTGAAATATCCTTGACAGTTTATCGAGTTCACAATTTAAAGTACTGATTAGAAAATCTGGATCTGTATGTGAAATAAATAAATTGGTGTCGTCTGCAAATAAGTTGGACTAAAGCTTTGAAGC
>JAEMWC010001079.1:5000-30000 GCA_016490735.1 Pachyseris speciosa | reverse complement strand
TCTCGTCTTTGTCTCTTAATCGTCAACAAACCATTAATTGACAAAAACTCTACTTTCCATGAAGAAGCGCGTGCCGCCAACCTTTGTCAGGTCTTGTGCGCAGCATGAATGAAGTTCTAATGAAGACATTTCTTCAGCTTTTTCTGCGAATTGCTAATAAAGAAACGTTACCGACCTGTAACATTTTTTAAGCGCAACTGTGCGTCTTTGAACTTCGAGTTTAGTTGACTCCATTGTTTCCTGGTTGTCATGAATGGTCAGTGAGTACTAGTTATGCTAATGAGTAAATGGTTATACAGACGCGTGCACTTGAAAACAATCAATCCGCTTTTGTCACTTGACAAGAATCATTTCGCTCACGTTATGAGAAGAGATCGTCGAGAAAGAAGTTTTTTTAGAAAACGCCAGCGAACAAGGTACTGAACACGACCGTGCGCGTCCGTACGCTTATCGAACACTTTCGATACTTCATAAAACTTACTCATGTTTCTTTGCTCTTCTCTCAATCAAAGTGATTATAACTTGCGTTTACGAGAGTTTTATATGCAAGCATCATGAATAAAATTTATGGGCTTTTCAACTGAAGATCAATACTGTTAATTAGTGTATGGTCCGCCCCCGTTTATCTTTGAACAGCGTCACGCGCGCAGGGATTAAAGACAAATCTGCGACAAACCTGCGACAAACGTGAGCGCGCGCTAGGTCGGGGAGTCGTCACGAAAAAAAAGATGAAAAAAAAAAAAAAACAGTTTGGGAAGGCAATTCCAAACCATTCAAACTATTTTTTTTTTACTAAGTGAATGCGACGATAAAGATTTTTGCTTCAGAATTTTTGGCCAACCGGAGAATAAAATCACTAAAACGGAAAAAGGTGCGAAAATCGCACCTTTTGCCTTCAACAGCGATGTTTACTTGCTTCAATAAACCAAAAAACAAAAACGCGAGGTCTAACAATAATTTAAGTAAACCCGCGTTTTCACGCACTCTCGACATCAAGCGTTGTGCCTTCATTGTATTTTTTTCTTCGTTTCCTTTTTTTATTGAGTTGTTTTTAGCAATGGAAAAATTGGCGAAAAGCGAAATCATTTAAACGTGAAAAGGAGCAAAAGCAAAAACTTGTCTTCTTGCCGATCGACAACAGTTCTGTTTTCGTTTATCGTTTTCGTAGATCCATGCGCAATTGGTAAATAATTATTAAGCCATGCACGAATTAGCATAGCGTATAAAGCATATTAAACTGAGATAAAAAATAGCAGCCGGCCCGTTCTTATCGCTTTCAGCTCCTCATCGCCGCTTGGTCGCTAAAACATGAGCTAAAAAATACTAGACGACTAAAGTAAAAGTAAAGTACGGTTACTTTTACTTTAGTCGGTTAGGCTGGGTAAGGCCGAAGCATGTGTGCTCGGTATGACAAAAGCTTAGTCAAACCTGCTGACGTACCCCCAGTTAGTTTGTCTTCGTTTTCCTAAGTAGGCTACCGTTGGGAAAAATTTGTCATCAGTGACAAGTTCCGACTGAACACGATTTGACCCGATTATAATCTCGCGAAACAGGACGGAAAAATCCCTACGGACATACAACAAAAGGATTATTGTCTTAAAAAATTTAAACCATAACAATAGGCAAAGTCTTGTTTTTCCGACTTCACCGCCCTTGGAGATATTTACATTAGCTCGTGAGGTATTTGCGTGAGCTCCAGACTGATGCAGTGGCCTCTCAGAGGATACTTGACTCGAAGGAGAAGAAACATGTAGGGCCGCAAAGCGGTTATGAGTGGTTGGAATTGAGTCAAATATCCGGTTCGCTTCAGATGAATCAACATGTGATTGTTGTTGTTGCTGTTGTTGTTGTTGGCGGGTAATTTGAATATCGTCATTCTGGTTTGTGTTCGCTGTATTAATCTCTTTGGTCATGATTTGAAGTCCTTTGCGGTAGGAGTCCCTTTCTTCGGTGATTTCTTTCAGCAAGTTACGCTCCTCTTGAGGTCGATTTTTCAACGTGTAAATTTCTTGAGAAAGGTCTTGATTTTCTTGTCGTAGAGTGTCAATAAGGTGACTATTCTGATTCATATCACCTTCGCTGAGCTGATTGATCTTAGTAAATCTATTATTGAGGGATTTGATTTCTGTCCAGATTTTCACTACCTCTTTTGTAAAAATGGGCATCGATACCACATCGGCTGGAAGTTGTTCCTTTGCGAGGTCATCTTGAGTCACAGGATTAAATTCCGACATGGCTTCGGTTCCATCTGAGTCAACGGCAATGGCGTCGTTTGAAGGGAGGGAAATGTGGCTTTCGCTTTCGTTTCCAGAATTAAGTAACCCACGATTCAGAAGAAGGCTTTGTACCATGTAGCCTGTGGTCCTTGCAATTGCAAAGTTCCTGTGGACTCATACCAGTTAAGAATGAGGTGGTCCGCTTTGATAGATTTCCTGTTTTCATTTTCCAGCAGCTTCGTCGTTTCACGATTGACATTTAGATGCTTTTCGGCGTAATCAATAAGTTCTTCGAAAGAACCGCCCAACCAAGAAAACTTTGATTTGTTGAACTTCAAATGTCTGGTATCGGAGAGGGATGGAGATGCAAGAGAATCGGTATTATCGTCATTTTCTTCGCTGATATTCGTGGAGATCAAGCTAACACGTCCGTCAACTGCCATTATATGCATATGACAAGGCAGATACAAATGAAGATACCTGACTTTAGGTGATGGCCAAACTTATTCCATATGTAAAATGCTAAGCTCAGTAACATGGTTACCCAAATGATTGCAATGGTATATCTGACACGTGTCTTGGTTACTAACGTAGCATATCTCATGTGATACTGTAACGCCACGTAGCGATCCACAGTTATGGCTGTTATGGTACTGAGGGAAACTCCACACACAAAGAACCCAATCATCGCCGAAAGACGGTATAAGAGAACGTCTCGTGCTCTTAGGGTCTTTAATTTATCGGCGATATACAGAGGCTGAGCAATAAAACCAACAAGAAGATCCGAAACAGCAAGAATACAGAGCATAGTCATTGAATTCGAACGAATGGAAGAAGTTCTGAATACGGCGGCCAACACCAAAGAATTACCAATGATGGAGATGAGTATCAACGGGGCATCAAGAGCACAGTTGACGATGGCAATGATTTCATGAGTAGCGGAGTTTTTGTCGCCTTTGAAGGTATAGTTCATGGTGTGAACTTCCACATCAACCCAGGTACAAAGAGTGAAACTGACAGCAAAGTGATCATCCCTTTTACTCCTCAGAAAGCAGCTGCTATTTCAAATTTTCCCAAAAACAACACTCGTGCTGTGACATTAATTGGTAACTAAATTTGGCGGTGTGTAATTATGATAATGTTCGGAGGCATAATTTGCAAATAGGTCTTGAAGTGAAGCCCACAGACGTAAACAAGACGCGCTATGAGTATTTAATATGGATACCTTGTGATGCACGCAGAAGGAGCCGTGAGCAAAACAGTCAAGGAACACAGTTCCTTTATAAAGATCTATAAACAAAACCGAGTGGAGTACTCTTACTTTATATCAGCCAATGCATTGCTTTATACAAGCCAAGCAAATAACCGAAGTGGAATTGGTGCACTGAAATTCCAAGGTGAATTCGCAAACGCAGTCTCTTCCAATTCAGACCAAACGAGTGAATCACTCGAGCTGGTGACCATGAAGTTCTTAAAAGCCAATTCTGCAAAAGAAAATGTTGAAACAGCGCCGACAAGAAAATTTATTTATTAGAGCTACTGAGCGAAAACCAATAGGTTGATTAAAGTTGATTGGGAATCATACGTTCGGTATATAAAGAGATATAGAAATAGCCTTAATAAATTATTAAAGAGGACCAGCAATTTACTGAAATGAATAAACAACAGGGTATTGGGTTATAGGTCATTTATTTCATTTTTCTTTGTCAGCCGACTGGGCCTGCCTCAGTTTAGAATCTTAGTCCTTACTAATCATAATCATAATCACAATAACTTCTTTCTGCGTGTTCATCAGCCTGCATTGTGTACCTCTGGGGGTCCTTTTTTACGAATTTATAATATAGGTATAAAATGGCTTATTTTCATTTTCAACTGGTATTTCGAAGAGCGCAAGTCATTTAAAATGAATATTAAGACTTGCGTTCCAAGCAGATGTTTCTGAGAAAAACATAACCCTGCAGACGACTGAGTTTCCAGCATTTTTACGAGGAGATACTTTTAACACACTAATTTGCATGTGCGACTACAATTAACTCTCCCTGTCATAGGCGTAGACACTTGCTCTCTATCGAGGTCGTTTGCATATAGAGTTGTACTTCCCTAGAAAGATCTCGAAGCCAGAAGTTGATGTGAACACGTATTATTATTATTGTCGTTGTTGTTGTTGTCGATGATGACACTTATTGCTGGGTTTACTTGTCCTCCGACCATCTATTTCAAGTTTATTACAAAGTGCGGCAAGAGTTATTACAAAGTACGAAAGCGTTTTTTATTACAAAGTACGATGGTCTGTTATTACAAAGTACGAGAGCTTTTTTATTACAAAGTGCGACAAGTGTTATTACAAAGTGCGACAGGTATTACAAAGTGTGACAATTTTATTACAAAGTGCGACGATTATTACAAAGTGCGACAGTACAATGTACAGGTTATGCAATAGATAACATTTGCAGAGTTACACTGCTCGTTTCACGCGTACCTCCGCAAATATTATCTATTGCATAACCTGTACATTATGGAAAAAGTTATACATACATGATGTTGAGAAAGATGACAAAGATGTATCCAAACCAGTCGCTCGGCATATTAATCCCCCTAGCCATTCCAAACAGCACATGTCGATCTCCGGCCTTTCCCCTTCCGGACTATCTCGCCTAGATTAGCTAGTGCTATTTGTGGATCAGTCTAGTTTGTAACTGTTGCTCGCTTATATATTTTGAATGAAGTGTGTTTGATGATCTCATCAATTGGCCAACCCGACATCGATTTTAAATTATCAACGCTGCTGGATTTGTTTGTTTTGATTTATATTTATTTCTCAGTCTGATGTACAAAGGCGCGCGGATCTTGTTGAGTTGTTTCTAAACTATCCGGCTTTGAATGAAAAAGAAAAATCAAGTCACCAAGTAACTAGATGAAAATAAGTTATGAATCGGTTCAATGACGCTTTTTATTGGTTGTACCCAAACTGACAATTTCAAAAAAAAAAAAAAAAACAAAAACAAAAAAAAATTATTTTCGGTTGTCTGTTTTAAAGCAGCTTCAAATTTTTAACTCCTACTAACAGTATGACCATATGCGGCAGCCGTGCGTCCTATTCTAAAGTATAAAACAGCCCATTTCCGAGTTAACCAAAGCCTCTTAGTTTAGGAAACGACGCAAAGTGCACTGCTCTTCATTTGAAAATGAATCTTCACTAATGCAAAGCAACTAAGATACAAATTAACTCTAATATAAGGAAGACTGGATAAATATTGTAACGGAGCATATTTTACTTCTATAACCTCCCTTAGCTGTCAGTTTTACCATTGCCTTTACCATTTACCTATTTTCTCCAAACCTCAGTTTTCCGTAACCATCTGCTTAGCTAGCAACTGTTTTGCTATCTTTATGACTGCAACTTTAAGCTCTCGTAACCGCCAGCAGTAAAGTATCGGATTTATAGAAGAGTTCATGAAAACCATTGTTGAAGCGAAAGTCCACTCTGTTTTCCAATCCTTGTATATCGTTGCGAACAAAGTCATCAAAACAAAATTCGGAAAGTAACATATAACCATACAGATATAAAACAGGAAAGTATTCAATGCACTTTTTTTCAGTCGCGCCATATGCATCCTATCTGCGGCATCTGGGCCTTCCACCGCCAACTGTTGAGTATGAATCTGTGAGTGATGCTGAAAAACAATTCTGTAAATTCGGAAGTAAAAAACTGTGCAAACGCCAAGGCAGATACAGCTGAAAATACCTGCCATTAGGTGAAGAGAAACTTATCCCATATGTAGAATCCTAAGCTCAGTAGCATGGTTACCCAAATGATTGCAATGGTATATCTGATACGGGTCTCGGTTACTAAGGTAGCATATCTCATGTGATACTGTAACGCCATGTAGCGATCCACAGTTATGGCTGTTATGGTACCGAGGGAAACTCCACACACAAAGAACCCAAACATCGCCGAAAGACGGTATAAGAGATCGTCTTGTGCTCTTAGGGTCTTTAATTCATCGGCGATATACAGAGGCTGGGCAATAAAACCAACAAGAAGATCCGAAACAGCAAGACTACAGAGCATAGTCATTGAAGGCGAACGAATGGAAGGAGTTCTGAATACGGCGGTCAACACCAAAGAATTACCAATGATGGAGATGAGTATCAACGGGGCATTAAGGACGCAGTTTATGATGATGATGTTTTCATGAGCCGCGGAGTTGTTGTCGTTTTGAAAACTGTAGTTCATAGTATCACGTTGAATCATGAACCCAATTGCATGAATACAGCGCGAAAAGCATGCAACAGAGTTTCATTTACTACCCAGCTGCTGCTAGGATCGAACCCACTTAACTTTCAATTTCACATTTTCCCTATAAAAAAAATGCTATGAAATAGTTCAATTTGCCGAATGTTTAATTCAGTCAGTAACAATATTGAGAGCGATAGTGAATGGCTCGGCCGGAGGCATTTTCAAATTATAAACGGTAGACTTGTACAGTATAAATTAAGTAGTTTTCGCAGACACCATGGCGTCGGCAAACAAGGTCACTTTGTGAAGTCTATAAACAAAACGGAAGTGTACTCATACAAGCTGAGTGCGTTTCTTTGTCGTTCTGAGTACGCACTGAAATTCAAAGTTTAATTCGGAAACGTATTCCCTTCCAATACAGACCAAACGAATGGGGAACTCGAACTTGTTTTCAAAATGTGAGTTAAAAGGGCAAATTGGTAAGCGAGAAATAAGGAGCATCATTATTGATAGCACTTGAATTGTGCAAGTGGCTTTATTTGCCTTTACTGAACACTGATAATATTGAATGACATTTATAAGAGCTAAACGAAAAACAAGACTGCGAAGCACAGTCAAGTTCGTATATACAAGAGATACATAGAAATAACCATGATGAATTAAGAAAGAGGAACAAATCATTTAAAAAGGAATAAACAACATGGTAATTCGTTTTACGCCGTTCATTTCTATTTGCGTTATCAGCTTTATTATCTGAATTTATAACATTATTCCTTGTTAAACAATAATCCTAATAATAACAACTTCTTTCTGCGTTGTCATTAGCCTGCAGTTTGTGCTTCTGAGGGTCAGTATGAAATGCTCTATTTTAATTTTCAATGAATTTCGAAAAGCGCAAGTCAATTAAGGGTTTTGTTCCAAGCAGATGCCTTCAAGAAAAAACATAACCAAACAAGGAGTTTTTAATTCCAGTCTACGTTGATTAAACAAATGGACAGAGACTGAATGCACGAGGCCGTCTTATCTGTATTTTATGTCATGTCTATTTTAAATTCTAAAAATAAGGTAACCCAAAGGTCTTATTTTAATATTTTTTAACACTAGTAAAATAAAATCCTCTGGGAAATTTCGTGCCGACAAATTACAATACAATAAAATATAAATAAAGTCTCCCAAAGGGGATGTTCCGACCTAATTTACAATGGGTTACGAAATAAAATGTAAACTACTACCTATAAGATGGAAATTTTCGTTGTATATAGAAATAGTAAAAGAAAAGAATACCGCATAACATTATTGCAATATAATTTAACGTCTAACGAGTGAAGTTATTTTTCGCTCTTTCAATGATACCAGTAAAAAACTGCTACAGTCTCAATATCTCGGGTTGTGTCAGTTAAAAGGCACCGGATTTCTTCGTAGAACATATATCATTGCAAAACAAGCCCGGGATTGGTCAGGCAGCCGGTACGATCTTTTCCCAATTAGTCCGCAAGAAATGTCCAGGATGACATACCTGCACCTCTCCCCTATCCCTCCCCCTTCCCCCCAAGTCGTGTGTCTTGGGGTAAAATTGGCAGGGGTATTAGCTTTTATTTCCCTTCAAGTTTGTCAACAAAACACCTGCTGTGCTAAAAACTGCTGCGCGTACCTCCTGGAGACGCCAGCAAAACAAAAATGGATTGATGGACGAATTCAGAAATACTGCAATGTTAGCAGAATTCAATTC
Organism: Pachyseris speciosa; assembly: GCA_016490735.1. NCBI lineage: Eukaryota > Metazoa > Cnidaria > Anthozoa > Scleractinia > Pachyseridae > Pachyseris > Pachyseris speciosa. The sequence continues at coordinate 21,815 of JAEMWC010001079.1, read as the reverse complement.
AGTTCATCCAGTCCTTGAGTGATATTACATGTAGGAAAATAACATATTACCAGAACAATAAAAAAAAAATGTTTTTTACCACCCTAATCAGTCAGTGAATATTAATAAACAGTCTAGCCCTCTTATCGAATGTGCTCACCATTTTGCATAAAAAAAAATGCCGGTTTTATTATTTAGTCTGTCACCTTGGTGTCAGTCCTCAGTTTAATTGTATCTTTCGCTAAAAATTTTTTTTGTTAAATTCACCGCATCGGTAAATTTCCCGGACTGATTGGGTGAGCTGCATGCACGTAAGCTGTCTGAAAGACTAACTTAATACGTGCAGACGGATACTGACATGCAGACACTAGAAAATGACTTCTAGTTTGGCCCTTGGAATATCTTAATTTCAGTGAAGTTATTTTTAGATCATGTCACAGAAACAGAAGTCTGTTTCCCGAGACGTCCGCTTGATCACAAGAAATTCAAAACGGCGTTCCGCGTGAAATTGCACTTTGCTGACGAAAGTCAGTTTGAGAAGCAAGGGAAATGGCATGTTTTGACCGAAAACGATCATGTCACAGAAACTGAAGTCTGTTTCCCGAGACGTCCGCAAAGTCAGCAGGCGCGCTTGATCACAAGAAATTCAAAACGGCGTTCCGCGTGAAATTGCACTTTGCTGACGAAAGTCAGTTTGAGAAGCAAGGGAAATGGCATATTTTGACCGAAAACGATCATGTCACAGAAACTGGTCTGTTTCCCGAGACGTCCGCAAAGTCAGCAGGCGCGCTTGATCACAAGAAGTTCAAACGGCGTTCCGCGTGAAATTGCACTTTGCTGACGAAAGTCAGTTTGAGAAGCAAGGGAAATGGCATATTTTGACCGAAAACGAGGAGTGGGATAAAGATTCCACGATTTCCTGTGTATTTGACTGAGCAATCATTTGACTTAGGCAGCTATTCTTTAGATCATCTCACCAAAGTCCTATTTGACCGTATGTCTAGTTACATTCACCAAACAATGGAAGCGCGAATCGACCTACATAGGATTTCGGCCGTAGCGTAACACGATCGCATGTTTGTAGTTTGATCACGTACGTTGATTCAAATCAACAAGATCGATTCACGCTGCCATTGTTCGGTGAATTTATAGTCAGGGAGCAAATGTCATAATTTAAGGGGGGACTAACTTAACTACAGACTTAGCGTTGTTGCCAAGGGATTTTTGCGGACTGTATTTGTAAAACACAGTTTTTCGGTGTTTTTGCCACTGTATTGGTGAAACATGCGAAGAGGTCAACATGTAAAATTAATAAATTGCTATTGCGCATGCGTAACTTGCCCCAGGCCCCAACCGCGTCTTAGAGAGAAAAATCCCTAAAACTTGGAGATTTGTGAAGTTCAGATTTTTTTGCCAATCGGAGATATTCCAGCCTTCTTTACAACCCTACGTAAGCAATTGCTGTTAACGTACATAACTGCAATGATAATGACGAAATGGTATGAATTTGCGTGCTTATGACGTCATAAATCTCAGAAAAATGCGAATTTCCAAAAATCGATCCGTAGAGTTTTGCACCTTGGCGATTGTCAACCATTGGAACCATTTTCGATATCCAGAAGTGTACGCCACTCGAGTTTTAGGCTTTTTCTGTTCTGGTCACGTGACTTACCAAATATGATTGTGACTCGAAAATCTTGTAAACCTTTTTGATTGTAAAAACATAGCCAGACAGCTTGCCTGTGCAAGTTAGGGTTTCCAAGATATGAGCATTGGAACTTTCCATAGCAACAATGTTAGCTCATTTTGTAGTTAAGTTAGTCCCCCCTTAAGGTCCCGTGGGAAATTTATGCTGAAAGCAAGCCACTGGTCTAGAAATGTTCATTGAGACCTAGTAGACATGAAAAGTTTTAGTGGAAACTTTGCAACTTGCCACTACGGGATTTATGAGGGTTGCAATTTCTGACCTATGGAGGCCAGCATAGAAACGAGGCTGCTATAGAAAATCCTTTATATCTTCCGTAAACATTCACCTTTACTTATCAAACTTGCCCACAAGACATAATTCGCTGCTCTTAATTAAGTTTAGATTAAGTAAGATGTTTTTTTAATTGGCGGTCACGTGACCTTGTAGCATGGAGACGAGGTTAGAATATAAAACTCTTTATAGTTTTCACGTACATGAAACGTTGATTACCAAACGAGACTACATTATGACATTCGATCCTCTTAGTTGTTTTAAGTAGATTTTAATTAAAATAATAATCACACGACCCGATGAACATGGAAACGAGGCTGAGAAAGGACTTCTCAAGTCAAATACATTTCTCGCATAAGCTAGAACAAATCCGTGATTGCTGTAAAATTGGAGATTTAAAGCCACTAACAAGCATTCATGATAGACACACCAAATTTATTTGTCATCAGCAAGAAGGAATAAGCGTCTTTGCAGCTGGAGCAACGCCATTCCATGAAGGTATCTGAAGGACTGGTTGGTATCATACTGAATTAAAGCGTGGGAACGAACTTTTACCTGATTTCTCCTGAGCTTCAAACTCAGACAAAACTAGTTGGGGCAGATTAGAAAAACACCTACTTTTTGTGACATTGTGGCTAAAATAAAAACCCTCAATAAATGATCATGAATTGCTGTTATGTCTCCTCTCTTCTAATGCTATTTTTGAGTAAACCAAGCATTCTATGTATCGGGTTTTAGAGAAAAAAACAACATGGAATACGGATTGGGGAGGAAGGCGACTTTGTTCAGGTTTGATGACATTGTAGTATCGCGACGCGGAAAGTGTCGCAAGAGTTTAATTCCAAAGTTGTAGCTAGCTGCAGAAGTAAATTCCATGGTGGGTCAACCTCCAGAAACTCCAGAACAGCAGCATAACCTTTCTTCTTAAACTGCTATTTTAGCATATTACATCTATTGCCGGGTAACGATTAAGAAGTTTACAAATTCTTTCTCAGAAAGCGATGTTCCTAATACTGAACTCTATAATCTGGTCACCGAAGTGGTCATATCAACAGAGTGAAATTAAGGCAGAAAACTATTCCACACGTTTGCAGATGAACAGCGCAAATCAGGGAATATGAGCCTTTTATTGACCATGACGAAGCGTATTCTCCAAATCTGGAAAAGCAGTGACAACGTCATAAAGGTGAAAACAGCAGACAAACTCGTGGAGCTCAAGTAGGACAGGTGCTTTTTTGCTCATCGCGTGTTGGTTTGCAAGAGCCAACCAGAAGTAGAAATATCAAGGAACCAGTTGGCCTTTAAGAGTTCTCGATAGTCTCAAGGTCTCTGTTTGCTACCGACGGTACCCTAGCGCACTGATCATGCAAGAGTGTCCTTATGCGCCTTTTGGAACAGTTCAAGGAGGAGTCTAGTGGTGTTATGTCTTATCATAAATTTTGTGTTGCTGCGTGGAAATAAAGTAAACCTTGAAACTTTAAAACGCCAGATAACCGATAACGAGAATGCCGATGTGCAAGTCAAAGTCACAGTAATTGATGCAATGGCTGTAGTGCAGTGATTAGACAAACCTGAATGGATGAAGACTTACAAACACCTGGCAGAACTTCTCTTCAGCAAGTATAATAGCGCCCAGGAAATTCGCTTAATCTTTGTCAGAAACAATGTGTCATCGGCGCTGAAAAGGACCACACAGGCCAGATGACAAGAATCCAAGACCTTCTATTGGTCATTAAGTGCCGTTGAAGAAACAACTCTGGCATATGAAGACCAAGGCAGAGCTAATCACCTCTCTGGCAAAGAAGGTGAATGAGGCTGTTAGAAGACAGATAAAATTATATAGTAGTGGCATTGAGAACAGAATGCCCGGCGACGCAGAAAGACGTGGGATATCTTCAAAGCGGCCATGAAGCGCGTTAGATCATATACTAGTATGCCTATCAGCAGTGAATGCTGACGTGCAAGTATGGTGAAAGGTCGTGAAAGGGATAGATTGTGCAGCCTCCTTTCCAACAGTTGTAGCATGTTACGCAATGGTCTGAAATCTGTTTCCTTCTAGATATCACGAGGGCGCTGCTGCCCAGCAACTTTTAATTGCATGGGAAAGAGGTTGCCAGGGCTACAAATGTTTCTTTGATCAAGTTGCCAGTGCAGGGTCTAACTGCTCAAAAGTGGGTTCACTTGACTCTAAGCAAAACCATTAATCCTGGTTTAATGTTAATCCTGCTTTGAGTAGCCGGACCGAGAACTCGGTACAAGCAAAACACAGGTTAATTTTCAACAATATAATTTAGCACTGAACTAATTCTAGGTTTAGGCAGGAACGTATGACGAATCGACAAATGTACCCGGGAGGTGTGATAGTTGCCAGTTTGTGTTCTGAAAAGGAAGAAATTTGGTCAGAAATCCAACAAACTTGCATAAGCCGCCATTCATTTTGTGATGTCGTGATGTCTTGTAACAGTGCAGCTCAGAAATACAGTAAAAACCCGCGTGTAAGAACCTAGAAAATTAAGAACCTCCTGGCAGAAATTTGCTACTTTAACACCCCAAAATATAAGAACCTGTTTAGCCGAAAAAATTCCAACAGGTTCTTATATGTGGGGTTAAACTATTTTATTTATAATATTTTACCAAAAAGGTTGTCTTTAGAGATCAAAAAATTGCACAGTGAAACTAAAAATGCACAATGTATGTTAAATGGGAACTGTTGTTGATTATAAGCATTTATTCTATAAAATAACAGTTTTTAATGAAGAACAAACCATATATTATACTATTCTCTACTCCGTAAAAATTAAGAACCTAATTAAGAACCTACTTAGCCTAAAATGCCAGCAAGTACCCCAAAATAACAACCTAAATATAAAATAATATTACACCAAAAATAAACTGTTATTAGGTTCTTACACGCGGGTTTTTACTGTACCTGAACTTCGCATATTATACGAGCGTATTTTGTAGTGTACGCGCGTAGATGTCTCTTTGCCCGGGGGGGGGGGGGGAAGGGGGCACTCCCATATATGGGCTAAATAGGTACGTGCCGCGGAATAGGGTATGGTTTTTGAGGTTCTCGATCCTTAAATAGCGTATCATTTTTTACCATGTTGGCATAGTGTTCCCAGTGTGATCCTTAGAAAGGGTGCCACATAAGCGGAAAACAAATGATCTGTTAAAGTTAAAGTATTAGCAAAGGTATTTTTATAAAGATTGTGTTGACCCATTCAAGCTATTTTTAGTTTTTGTTTTTCCCTTGCATAAGGTGTCATTTTTCAGGTTTGGGCCTTAAATAGGGTATCAATTTTCGTTTGCTTCATCCTTAAATAGGGTCAGGGTTTACGACCCTTCGCGGCACACACCTATCCAAAATTTATGGAAGTACCCCCCCCCCCCCCCCCCAACCCGTCCTCTTTGTCATGCATTCCCATAAATTCTCTATATGAAGCATTGTTGGTCAAACAAAGGACAATGAATCTGGGAATGAAAAAGCGCCAGGTTTCAAAGCGAAGTTTGCATATTGTTAAAACGTCAATGAAAGCTATCATATTTCGAGTTTTTCGATCACTTCGCAAATTCACCGACAAACTCCTGTTTATTAACACTTGCTTGATCTTTAGCTCGCGTCGGCAAGTCGTTTGCGAAATATTTACTGTCTGAAGCGTTCCGCGATCCAGTTGAATTTGATACAAATCGCTCATTCAAACGGTAAAATACTCTTTTTAACCAAAGGAGTGTTTATCAAAGTTTCTGTGCCGCGCCGCTCACGTTTAGTTATTTTTTCTTCAAGGAAGAGTGCTGTGTTTCGGCACGCGTCACGCGTCGGCAGGCAATGTCTACCTACCGACTGTTTACATTTGAAAGAATTTTACAGTATTTTGTGACTGCTGGATTTTCAAGAGTCATGAAAAAGAATCATGAAATTTGTTCGCTTAAACTCGTTCGACCTAAAATAACCCGGGTAAGTAACGCCGAGTAGAGCCGAGAATTTTTTCTTAACCGAGGCATTCTTTTCTCACAGTGGGGAGAAGGAGAAATCATTGATCTCGGCAAAGATAAGACGCAAAAAAAATTGTTCGACAAACCCCACTTTTAAGCGTTTAAGATCCCAAGATTGCATCCAAGATAAATAAAAGTTAAACGTTGATAAAAGGATAGTTTAATTCATGTGGGAGGAAAACTGGCAATTGAGCATTCGGAAATAACCCATATTGAGCCTTGTCACGTTTGCGCCAAGATCATGTCAACTTAAATTTGCGTAAGTTAACATGACGAATAAGCGTTGTAAAAAACGCCGGGGTGAATCCGAAATAAACGTATCATTAACGAGAAATTTCCATAAATAAAGGATTCAATTGATACGATTGAAGGAAAGGATAAGTAATATAGTATATTTCATTTCTCCTGCTCGGCTGTGAAGTAGGCTCTAGACTGGATGAAACCAACAACATTCAACGCGGTTTTGCAAATCAAAACTTGTCTGTGTTAATTTCTTTCGTATAAAAGAAATCAGTTTGTGAATTAAATTTACTTTTGATAGGACATGAAATAAGCAATCTTCTGCAGAATTGCTATTCCAGGAGGCTAACGGAGTAGTGAGAAAATTCCGAACAGAAGTGTAAATATTAGAGCCCAGGAGAAAGCACATCGGAAGAAATACGGAGGGCAAGGCATTGTGGTTGAATTTGTGGGAACAGTGCAAGGCATTGTGGTAGAAAGTTTGAGGCTTGATTCGCTTGCCAATTATATCTGCTGACTTCGCTCAGTCGCTTCAGGCTCCTTCGCTGCGTCAGCAATTAATGAATTTCGCGCTATAGAAATAATACAGTTATTATTATTATGAAGAAGTCGATTTGAAGATGATAGTGCATGCCCTTAATGCTATTGGTGATGATGCCACGGACTGTCCATTCATTCACCAGACAGCGATATCCTTGTACTAGCAATAAGATGTTATTCATAGATGTGTTCCAGTAACCATTTGTCACTGGAAGGGGCGCATATCAGCGTAAGTTACAGCCAATCGTGGAAGCCCTCAGCCCTACCAAGACAGCTGCGCTGGAGTTTCAAGAAGCCGTCCATCTTGTGTACCCCTGGTAATCATGGTCGAAAGGAACAGCCCGATGGCGACATCAAAGGTGGAACTCAAAGGTTTGTCTGCCAATTTTATCTACCGAAGACAGAACAAAAAACTCGTTTAAGAGCTCAGGTGGTTCCTCCTTAGAAAGACGCAAGCGGAGTCTGACCAAACATAAGCTGCACTACACCAAGCTATACTACATTTTCATTTTCAGTTGATGGTTTGAACAAAGGATGCTGTAGGAAACCCCGTCTGCCGTTACCGAGGATTATGGACGGGCAATGGAGAACGAGGGGTGGACACGTGTAACGACAACTCCCGGTACCGGCTCCAGAGACTAAGAGACTCTCGATTCGCTTCGGTTTGATGCCGGATTTTATTTGATTGATTCACGTCTCTTGTTATGTGAATGCTCAAATAAGAGATGCTTGTTCAATCGATGCAGGGCTGCAATACTGGATTACTCTGTACAGACCTTTGTAGTTGTTTAAATAATAGTGAATGCGAGAAACAGAAAATCGCAGGCTTTCAGATGAGACTGACGATGACGAAAGCAGTGATGCGTCAGAGTCTGAATATAACTGTCAATATTCATTTTGAAGGGAATGTTGGAAAACTTCGTATATTTCATGTGGTATATATATATATATTTGTATCTCTTCAAAAGTTATAACATTGGTCATCTTCCAGGATCATGTGTCTATGAAGCCTCTTTGTATGAGGTCTGTCCAAACATTTGTTTCTTTCTCGGGCATGTTAAAGAACACGGTCTTCGTCAAGAGACAGACTTCCTCAACAACCGCAGACATTATCACTGGAAAAATAATTTATCGTGTCTCTTACGAGCGGTTGTCACCGGCTTTAAGGTGGGACTTGAGGTGAATTGTAGTGAAATTTTAAGGATTTTAAAGAAGGGATTAAAATGTAAAAAAGTGTTTTGAAACACCACCAGAAAGTTAACACCCCACAAGTGCAATGAAGGTTGCTGGGGAACTGTTTTGGTGTCCATCTACTAATTTTCCACTTCAAATTCCAATTTTAAACCTTCATTAAATCTTTAACATTCCCCACTTCCCTAAATTTAACAAATCCTTTGAGAAAAATTATCTCTTCCCAAATATACCCAAACATCCAAAAAATTTCACAAAATATCCCACAATACAGCTTCGTGGGATGAGCATAGGGATTTTGGATTGCTTGAAACGCGAACGAGATATAAACGTCAAATCCATGTTAACCGACGCAGCAACGTTGTTTAGGTTAAGTTCCGCCTTAAATCTCCAATTTTTTTCTAATTAGCTTATTCGCGAAATTTATTTGACTGAGAGAAGTTCTTCCTCTCACCCTCGTTTCCATGTTCATAGGGTCACGTGAGAATTAGTTTAATTAAAATCTACTTAAAACAACTAAGAGTATCGATTGTCATAACGTAGTCTCGTTTAGTAATCAACGGTTCATGCATATGAAATTAGAGGGAGTTATATATTCTAACCTCGTTTCCATGCTACAAGGTCACGTGACCTCCAATTAAATCAACATTTACAAAAAATCTATTAGGAGCAGCGAATTATATCTTGTGGGCACGTTTGAGGTGTATGTTTACGGAAGATATAAAGGATTTTCTATTGCAGCCTCGTTTCCACGCTGGCCTCCATAGGTCAGAAATTGGAACCCTCATAAATCCCGTCTTAGCAAGTTGCAAAGTTGCCACCCAAACTTTTCATGTCTACTAGGTCCAAATGAATATTTCTAGACCAGTGGCTTGCTTTCAGCACAAACGTCTCACGGGAGTACATTTGCTCCCAGACTATTAACTAGAAATACGGTCAAATAGGACTCCTCTGCCCCCTGCTGTGATCTCACTTCAAGCGATGGAAGCGACAGCGATTACAGTGAGGAAGACCCGACATTTCCAAGCGGCACAAGAGGAGCGAAATCGACAGAGGGAAAAAACGGAAACGAAACTCTAGTTGTAAACAAAACATACGTCCCACAGCGGGTAAAAATACCGATCCGAACGCTGCATCAACCTTGCGCAACTCTACATCCTGATGCAGACACATATGGACTCCGAAAATATCCACCACTATCCAGAATATTCATGTTATATCAATTGTGTTCATCTGCTAAGTAAATATTAAATCACGATTTGTTTTTGTCATGTAATTCTAAGATTATTTTATTTTTCTCTGAGCTTCGCCATACTGTTTTCACTATTGTTTTCACTATCAAATGTTTGTAATTCTCTTTTTCAATGTGACAATATACCTTCTTTCTTTTGATTTATTTGCTGCATTAATGACTAAGTTCAGATTATGGGTTGGGTGTGTTACTTTAGCTTTCACAGTTATTAAGGAAGCCCTTACTCTTTTTATAATTTCATTTTCTTTATTGTAACTTGTTCTGCTAGAAGAAGGGTAATAAAGTTGTTGTTCTTGTTGTTCTCATTATAACAAATCCATATTTTTTCAGTGTTCAGTTGTTTGCCAACCAGGCTGGCCAAAGAGTTTTTTTTTAATTCACCTCCCAACGAACTTAAACACTTAGGCTGTCTGAAAACAGTTTGGGTGCAGACGGTCACCTTCAGACATTTGTTTTTCTTACTGTGCATGGAAATGGGCAAGAAATGAAATGTATCGCCAATTAACCAACCGGACATCGCTTCTTTGCTGGCTTTCTTTGTGTTGATTTAAATTTATTTTCTATCTGATGTGAAACAGCGAGATAAATGCACGCGGATGGGCGGTCTTACGACAAATGCAAGCTAGCTGGCAAAAGGTTCTTGTAGAGATGTTCGCCAAAACATCCTTTGAAAAGGATAGGTCAAGTCAACAAAAACCAGTTGAAAACAAATTCTTGAATTGGCTCCGTGGCACTTTCTATTTGTTATACATTACTATATGAATAGCTTAGCTACGCTTGATTCTTGAACGGATGGCCAACGTTACTCTATTTTACTTCAGAGTATTTTTAGAATGACTTCGTGCAAGATTTGACTTAATTGCTAAATCTTTTTTACCCTTTTAACCTCACAAATGGTGAAAGAAAACTACCAGCAGGTAGTCCGTGACACCCACTCTTTAGCTGTGGATTCAGCTGTGGCTGCCTTGTTTTAACCAATCCTCAATTTGGAAAGCACCCGGATGTGACAGAAGAAACATTCTCACGCCCTAACCAGCGGCTATTATCCCATGCTTTCCTTTTATTGTTTTCAGGATCTATATAGTTGCGTCTGGCAATTGCTACGACAGAAAAGCTTTCAAAAAAGCTGTCAAAGTATCTAGTGGTCATTTTTCAAACATTTTCCGGTGTCTTTATTCATCTGAAAGAACAAGTACTTTTATTTGGTTGCCGAAACTGTGCGTCACATCGATTTGTCACCGATGTAAGAAGCCGTTTTATTTTACAGCTCCTTGATATATGGAAACGTTTTAGCAAACTGAACAAGCATACGACCGACTTGTTGAAGGGAAATTAAATTTATCAATCAACAGAGAGTTAAAGTAAGTTGCAGAAGATTTTCGAAGAAAACATCGATGGCCTTAAACGAATCAACTGCACTTGCATTACAGGATGACAAAAATGCCTCTGACACCAGTGTTATTGTCACTAATTGTCAACTGCGTTTTATATGTTCCACTTATGTTTATAACTGTGGTTGGAAACTTTCTCTTAATTAGCTCCATTCCTAGCGAATAAATTTTTTTCCATGCACGCAGTGATCTCCCTAATTTTGACATATAACAATGAAGTCTGTGGTGCATATGCAAAAACTGATCTCAAGTCTTGGGACAGATCGTAAAAACACATCTCCAATTCTGTAAACGTTATTTAGAAGAAAGCAATAAGGCATCCAATCTAGCATGTAGAGCTGAACTTGGTAGGTTTCCTATCATTATAGCTATCAATCAGAAGTCCTCATATCTTCTAACCAAGGACAATTGCTCTATTGTTAAACAAATCTTTACGCTCATGTCGCAAGATCTTCATCAATATGTTTGAATATTACAATTTCCCTTGTTTTGATCTTACGTACTTAACTAACGCTAAAATCAAACATTACATCCTACGAGGCAGTTTCTAACGTTGTATCTCGATGCTAGAAATAAAATCTTTTCAAGGTTTCAGGTTTTAACTATGTTTTGCTTCCGAGTCGTAAAGGTTTGAAGTGTGTCGTGCACCCTGTTTCAGATCAACCATGAAAGTAAGCAAAATTAAACCAAATCAAATATCATTCACACAAAATTAAAAAAAATTGAAAATTATTTTTAGGCCGATGCTTATAAGCCGATTTAATGGGGGTTACAGTGAATCGTATAGTGTAATAGAGACTTTGAAGTTTTTGCCACCATGTTGGTGTACTGAATTGATGTACCAAACGTCTATTAAATACTCCTTTGCCTATTCAGCAAATTTCTCTTGTGCTGCAGATGTGTAGTTTTTAACTCTCTACAAATCCATAAAACATCTTTTTGATAGAAATCTATTTTTTGGATGCTTCTGAAATTTGATACGACGCACGGTGCAAACCAAAGTTATTTATTTTTGTGTGTTTCTCCCCATTGACAATTTGCTCTAACGGCAATTTTCTTTTCATATGTATTTTGAAAGAGTTTACTGACAATCGCCCGATGGAACAACAACAACAACAACAACAACAAAAAGAACAACGATGTCGACCGGTGGGACTAGAATTCATCCCTGAGAACAAATTCAACACCCGGTGCACACAACAAGGCACGTTTTCTAGGGACACGTTACTAAGTCTTGTGCACAGTAATAACATCAGATACTGACGTTGTGTCTGGCAGACGATCTGGCTCATCAGCTACATGCGTATGACAGCGCCGGCAAAGCAAAGTTTATAGTAAAAACGAAATAGTGTGATTAATTGGACGTTCATGTCAGTGTTTATTATTATATGCCATGATTGAGGCCTGTTTAAGGCAATAACTAGCAAATCCACTGCCTTGCTAATCACAGGCGGCCCAAGCACAATATCAAATAACTGGGACGTGATCCGGAGGGGGCGTACCAGAATCTCGTTTGATGAGCGTGGCTCTATTGGATTGTTACTACCCCCCCCCCCCCCCCCACGAGTTAGCAATTAACCGTGAAGTTGACAAGACGTGAATGTACGCTAGCTTTAATTGATGAGGTATGAATGAACCAACAATAAAAACCAGTTCTGCTGCAATTAAGTGCATTCAACAAGTGATCCTACATAGGAACTACGGCAAGCTACCTCCGTGGTTTGTTTTCACGACTTGTGACAATAATACAAATGTAAAGAGTCAGAGCAAATGTTTAAGAAGTGTTACTAGCGGCTTAACTCTTTATCTACCGGTCGATTTGGTCGCCTTTTTTGCAAATTTCGGAGGGTAGGAGGTCAAATCGACCTGGCTACTCCATATAAGGGGTTACCACGGCGATTTCGCTGGTCCACAACACCGAAGGCTCTATCTTTGTTGTCACGCTTGTCACACTAGCTCTCGTTTATTTCTAAACGAACACTGCAGCTACAATTCGTTGCTTATTTAGAAGCCCCCCTGCCTGGCATCATAAAGCTGGGCTGATGGGTAGAGGCAATCCTTTGAAAGAAAACAGAGGTGAGAAGCAATTTCACACGAAGTGGGCCTTTCAAAGTGTTCGAGCGAGTGATGGCAATCCATGGAGTGAAGTTGTGTCTTTAGTCGTTTTGTAAAGTGGACTCCGGGACCTTGCAAGGCAATTTTGGCGAGTTTTGACTTGCAAATAATGCAATCGGTGAAATATTTGCCAGCAGGACCGAGTGGCTCGACACGGTTCTAAAAAATATGTGAAATAAAAATTGGCAGTCTTCCATACCGCTGTTAGGCAAGAATATCCCAGAATTCGTGACAATTACAGACAGTGAGAGCAACTGAAATCAAACAGCGTTATCGGGGTCGGGCTAAAGGAGTGAGCAGGTAAATGTGGAACTAGCCTGCGAAGCAGGCGATTCCTTGCCAAACGCTGCGCGGGAAGATCGAGCAAGCAAGCGGGCGAACGAGCGTCATACTGCGGTCAGAAAAAAAAAAAAAAGGAAACAAGCAGGGAGGGGGTGGGGGGCGAAGGAATCGCCTGCAATCAATCCCACACATTTTACCAAACGCCGTTCGCCCACGAACGGGGAGAAATGATGCATTTTGATTGGTTAGTGGCCTGTCAGTCAAGAAGTAAATCAGAAATTTGACAGTTCATGCATAAATCCGACATCAGAAACACGACGAACTGAGGAATCCTTCAAATTTTCTGTTCAGGAAACGTTGAATGATCTTTCGCAAAACGGCAAACATATTCGTCTGAAACCGGAGCAAGAGGCCTGCAATTTTACCAGCTGGCTTTGGTAAAAGCGCCATCTTATCTATCAGATACTTGCGAGAGTGAAGGAGAAAATTTCCAAAGAATCTGCCCGTGTTCTCGCGATCTGTCCACTTCAGAGCTTGATTTAAATCAAATAATGGGGGCGAAATCCATGGATATGACTGCGAATTCGTTTGCCACAAGCTACCCTTGTAGATGTAGGAGCGGGAAAATTTCAGTTGCTAACTCGTCCGCGGAAAACTCACTGGAGAAAGAGTTTCATTGTTGGTTATTTCACCATTATTCGCTGTCGCTAAACGGTACTTGCTTTGCTAAATTCCATTTTTCTGTCGTTAACATACACCCACTTACGCTAAAAGTCATCATTTCGTACCGCTAAATTCAATTTGCTCTCGCTAAACACTTCTTCGCTATCGCTGGATGCTTAAAACTCCTTTCATGATCAGTGTCCTTTGCCAACGCCGTAAATTACATTAGCTGTTGCAATAAATACTCCTTCGCTTATCGCTTGCAAAACATCATTTGCTACCACTAACTTCCATTCGCTGTCGCTGATACTCCTTCGCTATCGCTAAAAGCCATTCACTATTGCTAAAACTCATTTGTTGTCGCTATAAATACTAATTCGCCATCGCAAATTTTCACGCAGTATTTGCTTTTGCTGGTTGTCAAAAAGATTTACCTGAGGTTAATTATGATTGGTTCAAATTTGACAGTTGGTGTCCCAACGGAGCGTGGCATTTATCTGGGCGTTCTGTAAAATGTGCGGGACTGACTGCAGGCGATTCCTTCGCCGCCCCACCCCCTCCCCGCTTCTTCCCCAATTTTTTGCTCACCACAGCGTCACGCTCGTTCGCCGGCTTGTTTGCTCGAACTCCTCGCGCAGCATTTGGCAAGGAATCAACTGCTTCGCAGGCTAATTTGGAACAGGTTGCAAGAAGTGGAGTCGACGTTTGCTGCCAATGGAAACTTTTAACTTCAAGAGGAATTTTTGTCTTGAAAACTTCAAGACAAAGTTGCGTGAATTTTGGTGCTGTCCGAGGGAGATTTTGGTTTTCAAAGAGAATAAACAGTCATGTTAAGCGAAAATTGGGAGTTTCGGTCCGTTTCCAGAATGATGAGAACTGAAAAACTTATCATTTTGCAATAAAAATGCTTCATTTCGACCATAGTCCGGGATTTGGGAAAGCTACAGGTTTTCAAAGCATTGGTCTTCTACGACCAATATTTTGGAGAGCGGTAGAAAAAGAGTTAATCAAAACTGCCCTTTGCCATTATTTTGGCATTTCGATGTTGCAAACTATCCAAACTAGTAAGAATCTGTGCTAGTAGCGTGCTAGTAGTAACGCCAGAACGTTTAGTGCAAAACTAAGCGAAGAATAAGGATTTAGATAGGGGGTGGTTCGTAAAGGCCTTAACGAGCTTCATGTGGTTTCAAACGTACAAACTGAAAGTAAGGGGCTGGTAAGTTTATCAAATTATTATGTTAGTGCATAATATTTTGGGCTCGACAAGGACAACACTCTGTGGCCAGTTGCCCAAGGGTGTTGCAGTGTGGTGAGAATATATGTCACGTGACTTGTGGAGGTCCAAAAATCATCCCCAATCCAAACCTAACCCTAAGCTAAGCAACTGACCCAGAGGGCGAAGCAACTGATGTTATATATGAAACACCATGCAAACCATATATTTCAGTCAAGGGATATCATTTGTGTTTCCTGACGGTGTCAAATACTTGGTCACGTGACATCCGTGTTTTGTCTTAAAAAAAGCAACCCTTGGTTTTTTAAACAATATCTTTATTCAAAGACATCGCTTTTTTGACAGTGTTGTTCCTACACTATTTCTATTTGATTATATTGTAAATGCATGGCGTGCTATGCAATGCTGTGCTAAATCATCGAAAAACAAACAACAGGGTTTTGTTCCTCCATTCCAGAAATTCGGTATAGTGTATTTTTAATGCATGCTTCAGTGCTACAATGCTGTGCTTAATCATTAAAAAAAAAAACAAGCAACAAGATTTTATTCCTCCTTCGAGAAATTCGGGAACCGGAAGAACTTCCTTTTTCCCGAGCTCCTGGCGTCTTGTTCAATCTGATCTCTTTTACTTTTGACCTCGTTGCCGGTGACAGTGATCTGCCCCACGTGACGTCGGTTGGAGAAGTTGTTATTGCGCGTGCTCATGTAACAGTACTCCCCAGGCCTCGTGATACGGAAACACGGCGGGTTGCAAGAGGCCGGTGCGTTGTTCAGTAGGGAATCAACTTTGCCACTAGTGTAACACCCTGTGTTGAGGTGCAGGTTCAACTTCTTAGCGTCAAATTTATCTACGTGATCAACCACTTCAAGAGGCAAGCTGGAGCAAGCAGAGGGTTTCAGTGAGCTGCATCCTTCCTTTAACCAGCACACGTTTGTGCGATCCGTGCCTGAAATGAGATCAGGTGAAGATTTTGGCTCTCGTGAAAATACTTCTTGCTTGTCACAAGCTTAGGGTGTTTGCGAAATACATTTTCATATAATAGGTTTATGGTGTTTTTTAACAGAAATTTAACGTTAACGTTGTTAACTTTCAATCAATGCATTAGTTATTTAACACCTGGATTATTGCGTGGGCCTTTTATATGGTCTACCTAAATATGACAAATTCCATGGTTTTCAAAATGCTTCTGCGCACAGACTCGCCATATAGCAAAACACCAGGATCACAGTACAACCGTCCTCCAAAATAAATAATGGGCTCTTCATTCTCCTTACTTTTTCAGTCCTTCATGAACTATTCTTAACTTACCACCATTGAACAACATTCTCGTCCCGAGAACCGGTCGGCTCACTCGACCGTGTGAGCCTGAGCACGAGCGAGGACCTGCTATGGGGCAAAAAAGGCTTGAATTGTCGAACTCGAGAAACACGGGAAAATAAGATACTGTCAGCAGTCTATCTTACTTACGGCTAACGCGTATTCTCGATCTCGGCACCACTACTGCATGATCTCTCTCAAAGATGGTCGCTGTGTTTTTTTTTAACTGCCCCCAGAACATTCCGTTTTAGAAAAGCTTATAGATCATGACTTTATATTATGACTTTATATTATTTTTATTATGACTTTATATTATATGATTTCCTTATATAATAATCTTCATTTTGTCTTCCTGCATTGAAGTTTTAAAAGGGCGAGAAAAAAATAGATTTTATCTCGCATTAGCAAAGTCAGGCATGCATCCATCTCACAGAGCCTATTTGAAGTTCGAAGAAAGACATTCCGGACAATTCAACTGAGGACTTTTATCTTCAGTGCTCGGGCAGTACTATTTTACGGCTTGAAACAACTCCGGTGATGGCTTAGAGCTTCGCATGGTGATGTTGTCTGCTCTTTTTTAGGAAAAGATGATCGAGAATGGAATCAGTATCAGTAGAAAAGGGAGAGTATAGTGTT